>JAMXBD010003212.1:0-133193 GCA_024138025.1 Combretum micranthum | reverse complement strand
CGATGGTTCAAAGTCTTTATTTGAGAGAACCGACTTACAAGAAGATCACCATTGAATTTCTTTCTACTATGAGATATGGTAGAGAAGATGATTGTCACGTCCCGAAGGGTACCCTAAATGTGGCAGTCCACCGCACACAATATTAAAGCCTAAGAATGACCACCTCGGTCACGCGAAGGCTTCCATACTATGTACAAGCGTCTAACACATAGAGAGACATCATCGAATGAATACTTTATGTCGATACAATTGAGTAACAATGTAAAGAAAATAAAATCCACTAATACTCCAATACAAAACCTATACTTCAAAATATAAATCATCAAACTTCAATTACATTTATCCCAAGACTTTACTACACAAAACTATTACAAGGCAAATCGTAAAGCTTAGCCAAAAACTTCAAGCATTCTTAATCTTTGCCGTATTCCCGAAGTCATTCTCGACTTCAACCATCTTGGTCCCCCACTTAGCATTCTGGAATAACCTGCCATTTAAAACAACTATTGGGGTAAAGCTACACTAGCTTAGTGAGAATTCTCTTAATTCCATACCATAACAAGCAAGTATAATCAACATATGCTATGCATGAAAAAACACGTGAGCAAGCAATTATGCATGGTAACCAGAACCCACACACAGAACGGATTTACGCCCTCCGTATCTTGGGTTAGGGATGGTATTGAAGTCTACACGACCGCTGCTAGTCCCCAACCCTTGGCTCTTAGTACTCTCGCCTCGGCTAGCTCACACATGAATGCATCCCGATGCGCCTTAGTTTCCTAATGAGCTCTGATCCTGGGTCTCATTATACAACGATCCTCGGACCATACCGATCGACCTGCGTAGGAGTAGCATGCTACCAAATGCAATATGTTCGATGCGATGCATGATCAATTACTTTTTTGCTTAAGTCAAAATATTTATACATTCTTAGAGTGACCAGCCAATATCATACACATAACAGAAATAATATGAACATGCATTATCCAATCAAATCGTGGTTTCGATAGCTTTAGTATTCTTTGGCATACATTCATCACAGTCTCATCATATATTCCATCCCCATTCATATCGATTTTTATCTTGTTCCTATAATTCTAATGCAACTAACTACAAGCACAATCAAGGTAACAAAACAAGGAGAAAACTCACTCGGCCATTGGATCACTGGTCTTCTAGTAATAATATCCGATGGTAGGGAATCGTCGAACTCGAGATAACCTAAAAAGGAAGAATAATCTAATAAGTATTTCAAATCAAACTAATCAACGACTTCATACGAACTTATCAAATTCGTAATTCGCGTCCTAAGCAGAATTCCAACTTAAAACGGCCATAACTTGGTCATTTAACTCGGAATCTCGCAAATTTTATATCGATTTCTATCTACTTCAGAAGAGATTTCTAAATGAAGTTTAAATCAATTTTTGAAAATATCTAAGCCTCGAAAATGAGGGATCAGATCTGTACAGTGGGTATATAGATTCCGAAAATGCAGTTTTCATGAATGCACTTGAGATTCCTAAGTGCAAAATGAAACTAAATGACATGGTGATGAATTTTCCTATCATAAATGTCATGATATGAACTCTAATGAGCCTAAGTTCTTATAACTTTTTAGACTTAAAGAATTTAAATAATTTTTTCTTAGAAAACCATTTCATGCTATTGTTTAACAAGTAAGTTTGCTATACTTGGTCACACTTACTTATACAAGGATTTTTCTTTAGGAAAACTCCACTTCTTTAAAGAAATTTTGACCCTTATATTAGTTATATCCTAAGGCCTTTATTTCTTAATAAAATCCTCATTTATAAACTTTTAAGAGGTCTTTTACTAAGGTGGTTCCAAAAATCCGAATTTAAAAACTTCATTTTCGAGTTGATTCCTTTAAGAAAAATGTATTTTATACTTAAAACTTAAGAACCTATTTTACCTATACCCTAAGGACTTCATTTATTTAAGAAAATCTCATTTTTGAAGTTGGAAAAATAGTGTTTTAACCATATATCCATATTTACGAATTTTGTCTACATAACTTTTAGCTCAAAACTTCTATTGGACTTCATCTCTTGTTTCCAACATTTTCTTTAATAAAAACTCATTTAGACTCATGAAAAATATTACCAAACATTATCTATCACCTATAGCTTCATTTCTCTTGTAAATATATGTTTAGAAGTTGATAAAAGTGTTTTTAACCTAGGTTTCCAAATTATCTGAATTTACACTAACTCATTTCTTGAAAAGTGTTTTCCTTTTTGGTTTTGTTAACTATCTATCTATAGATCTATCTGTACTAGAAAGTTATTTACTAAGGACAAAAACATTAAAGACCATCAATGCACATAAACTCAAATAAAGATGAGATCTTAAATGTCTACATGAATATGAGTAGTAAAATGGTAGATCTACTATATCAAGTGCTTAAATAAGTTTTGAAAACATAAAAACTACATTTTTAAAAGATATTTTGTTCAAAACACTTTTGATGAAAAATCATAAAGCTTATGCCTTGAAAGCTCCTTAAATGTTAGATCTACTTTGTGATGGTTTGGTATTCTTGTTTTGATATTTCATTATCCCTACCAAAAGATCATGGGATATTTAGTTGAAATATCCAAGAATATCCTTACCATAACAAGGATCTATGAGTAGAAGGAGTAAAGCTCATTACTTAGAGTAAAATAGAGAGGAAAAGAAAAAAATAGAAAGTTGTGTGTGTTGTGGATGGCATGGGGCTCACGGCATGGGTAGAGGGGAAGAGAAAAAGAGAGCATTTTTACCTTTTGAAAAACTTTGAAATGTGTAGAATGAAGTGAGAGAAAGAAAGTGGTGGCTTATAATTAAGTAGAATTAGGTTAAATGTGACAAAAAGGAGTTAAAAAAAAAATTGAACAAGGAGCTTGTTGAGGGGGGGGGGGGGGGGGGGGGGGGGGGGGGGGGGGGGGGGGGGTGGGGGGGGGGGGCATTCACGCCGCCAATGCATGAAGGGGGGAAGAAAAAGTTTGATTTTATTTTGTTTTGATTGATTTATCTTTGATGTGTAAGTTGTTATAACTTGTATGGAAAGTTAAGGGACAAAAAGCATGGAGAAAAGAATGATTTGAGTGATGGTAAGGTTGAAATGTAGAGTGTGCTAAAAGGTAATATTAGGTGGACTTGTGAATAGTGAGGAATAGTAACAAACATTTAATTTCCAGTAGTAATGAAATACGAATAAAAGGCTAAATGTATTAAAGCCTAAGAATGACCACCTCGGTCACGCGAAGGCTTTCATACTATGTACAAGGCGTCTAACACATAGAGGAGACACATCGGAATGATACGTTTTATGTCGATACAATTGATAACAATGTAAAGGAAATACAATCCACTATACTCCAAATACAAAACACTATACTTCAAAATATAAATCATCAAACTTCAATTACATTTATCCCAAGACTTTACTACACAAAACTATTACAAGGCAAATCGTAAAGCTTAGCCAAAAACTTCAAGCATTCTTATATCTTGCCAGTATCCCGAAGTCATTCTCGACTTCAACCATCTTCGTAAACCCCTAAATTTTCGGAATCAGTTTAGCATAAAACCCTAAACCGGAAGTCAAACGGAACCCTAAAGGTCAACAAAACCCTAGTCTACCGTATCAAGCTAAATCCGGCATTGCCGTTTTCCTTGGACCTAAAAAACGAAGTTGGATTTATTAGCCAAAGTAGTTCGTAATAACCATAGGTTTTATAAAAATTTCAGTTTCGCGAAATTCGGGTGTAAGCCCTGGAAAATTTTAACAAATAATTCTAAAGAGGAACTTAGGAAACAAAACCCTGAAGATCACTCCGAGTTAAAATCGAACTTCGACGAGTCCCAAATTCCGAAAGAATCCAGAAATTCTGGGTTGTGAGAAGAACAAGAAACCTCATGAACAAATAGCAACCCAATATACTTCCATTCTAAAACCCCTACGTACAATAAATTTTCTAATTAGCTATAACTTACAAATTCGGGTAAAATGGAGCCCTAAAGGAAATTGTTAAGAAGTAGATAATATTAACCTTCGGGAATAAAACCCAATCCAAAGAATTCCGAGAACATTGTGAGATACTAAGTTCTTAATGAAATCGCCATTAAAATAAATCTCACCATCAAATAAGTCATGTAAGTATAAAATATTAGTTTTATTTCGGCAATGGGGCGAACCGGAAGGTCAACCCGGAAACCTAAGTCCTTGAATCTCCCGAGAAACAACATACCTAGACCCGGCAATCGCGTATTCCTAAACCCAGGAGTGGAACAAGAGGAAAAGGTGTAATTGGTTCGTGTTAAGTCTAGGATACTCTGTAAAGATGATCAATGAAATTCCAACCTATTCTAATCAGATCAGGTGCTAGTTTCGAAAAACGCGCTCTGGATTCGAAATGTTAAGAATATGTTTTAAACGCCGTTAGACTCATATTCTACAGGATCTCTAAGTTATTAGTTTAACAAATTTTCACATAGCTAGAATTATCTAATATTACGAATCTGTTCGTATTTCGTTACTACCGGTAATTAGCGAATCTTCCAGTACGATTTAATATTTTAGTCACCTAAAGGGTTATTATTATTATTATTATTATTATTATTTTATAAGAATACCCTAGTTCTTCCTAATGATCGGTAGTACTCGACGAACTTTGGAAACTGGAGAACGAAACCCTATATCGGGCCGATTTCGGCTTAGTGAGGGGAGCCTAGAAACCCTAGATCCGCTTTTCATCGATTTCATAATAAAAGAAGTTTTATAAAGTAAATGAACATGAATTATTTTTCTAAAGCATATTCTAAACCCCTAAAAGTTCCAATTTTGGGAAATTTTCAATTCCAAGCCTTCCCGAGCTCAATTACGGAAAAACGTGCCCCGGACCACGGATTCAGAAAATGTTCCGAATATCCATTAGAACCGTAATTTTATAAGGATTCCAAAAATATCAATTTTGTAATTTTCTGAGCTATAAAAATTACAGTTATAGCTTTTTCCCATGTTTTCGTTACAACCGTAAAGTAGATGTCTTGTCTACTATTCACAAGTACAACCTATACTACACACTACCCATACCCTATTCTTACATCCTTACAACTACTCATTACAAATTTTCTTTCCAAGAAATTTTGTTTCTTAATTAATTAACACAAATTTTCATTTTATTACACAAAATACAATTTTCCAAATTCAACACACAGACACACAACAACCCCCCCCCCCCCCCCCCCCCCCCCCCCCCCCCCCCCCCCCATGGCCGGCGCCCCTCCCCCATATTTCCCCTCTCAATTGTTTTATTTTTGTTACCTTTATTTAACCAAAACCCTAATGCCTTCATATATACATATTATTCTCTCTCTCTCCTCATTCATTTCTTCTTGTTTTAAAATTTGTAAAGAGTAAAAACACTCTCTTTTCCCCTCTAGTGGCCGAGAGCTTCCCCCTCCCTCTTCCCTTTCAATTTCAACACAAGTCTTCTTCATTTCTCCTTTGATCCTCCATTGGTAGGTTGGTCCTAAGCTTTGTTCATCCTAAATCTTGTTATGGCAAGATTATTCTTGTGTGTTTTCTCATCTAAATCCCAATGAGCATGAGCAAGGGACATAAAAACACTACTACAAGAATCTCAAGCCATCTCAAGAAGTGGATCTAGCCTTTGAATGAGTTTTTGTTGGAATAACCACTTGTTCATGCATATAAAATAGAGATCTTGCATACATATTGTTGTTCATGCCATGAGATCCATGATTTATACATCATACTTAGTAGATCTAAAGTTTAGATACCCACATTGCCATTTACATGCATGATCATAGAGTTATTTTGTTTTCTATGCTTGATGATCATAAAAACATGTAGTCTTGTTCATGTATAGAGAAGTTAGATAATAGATCTTCACACATGGGAAGCAAGAATATTGGAAAAAGAAAGGTTTTGTTAAATATGAGATGTTGGAAATTCGGATGAAATGGAGACCCTAGTTTGAAAGCCACCAAAATCATTTTTAAACTCATGTTTCATAAGAAAAATGAAGGGTATGTGTAATAGGTATATTGAAAGAATGATTTTTATAAGTTTAGATGAGTTTAGGCATGATAGGAATGTAAAACAAGTAGTGGAGTTGGAATGAGAAATGTTGGAATGTTGATCAATGGTTAAAATTCGTAACTTAGGTTCATGCCTACAAGATCACTTGGTATTTAAGTCTAGGTTGGATGTATTATAAGCTAAATGAAGTCCTTAGATAATATACATATTGGAGCTTCAATTTTTAATGCATTAAACAAGTTTTTCCCTTAAGAAAAATGCAAGAAAATGAAATTTAGAAAATTCGGATTTTTACAAAAAGCTAGTTCAAAAACATGTTTACCAAATGAAAAATGGGAATTTTTATGCATGAATGGAGGCCATGATTAATATAGACCTTGAGAACTTATTTTTAGTTAAATAATAAGTGGATTACAAGATTAAAAGTCAAGGAAACCCTAAGGAGTATAATGTGGAAAAAATAGCTTCTTAGAAATAATCTTTATGGGAATTTCTCAACACTTAGGAGTTCATATGAGTTTATTATCACAAAAGTTATTATGACCATGCATATATTAATTCCATCACATGGCATTCATATTAGTAATTCATTCCCATACCATTTATGCATGAATCATCAACTAGGAACATTTTTATCAAAAGCAAAACAATTTTTCGAAATCGGGAAAGTGACAGAACAGAACTGATCCCACTGTTCCGTGGCCTTACTACTTTCAAAACTTGAAAATAATTCTAGAAATAGATAGATCTTTCGAAGTAGATAGAGATCGATATAAAATTTGCGAAATTCCGAGTTAAAATGATCGAGTTATGGCCGTTTTAAGTTGGAACTTCCGCGAATAGCGAGAATTCCGATTTTGTGAAGTATAGATACATAGTTTGAATTAGTTTAGTGATGAGATCCTCATTAGGTTATCTTTATTTGGTAGGTGAACCCGAGTACGACAATACCGCATCACCCGACTATCGTCACTAAGAGACTGGCGTACCATGGCCGAGTGAGTTCCTCTTCCGATTTCAATTATTGCTTGTGATTGTAATGATAGTTGCACTAGTTGCTAGGTGAAGATAAAAAGGAATGACATGTATGATGGGGTTATTTGGGAATTATGAATTGTCTGATGTTGAAGTGTGAAATAAACCTTAAGAATTATCGGGACCGGGTGTTAAGCTATTGATTGACTATCCAGTAATTGGTACTGAATGTCTGCGAATAATTGTTGGCCACCTAAAAGAATTGAATTAATGAATATTTGACTCAATTGTAATTGGATTCATTCATAACACGATGGGGATGGAGCATTAGCACTGGTTGGTTTTTCGTGACCCATAAAACGAATACTTGTTGGTTAATCGTGATCCATAAAACAAATGCTTGTTGCTTAATCGTGATCCATAAAACGAAATATTGTCAGTTGACCGTGAGCTTAAACGACGTCGTACCGTAGGATTCGTAAATCTGCTAACCCGGGATGGAGGGCGCAAGTCCATCCACATATGACTTCCGGCTGGTCCTATGTTTGCTAAACTCACTTGTTGATGCATTTCACTTGGTTGCTTAATTACTTGGTTGAACGTGTTGTGTTAATTGTAATTCGGAAGTTCCACTCACTAAGCTAGTGTAGCTTATACCCCTATAGTTTCCTGTTGCAGTATGAGTACCTTTGGCTTTCTCCGAGGACCCGTGGACGTCAGGTATGGTTCTTAGATGCTAAGGAACTTTTGATGAGGCCGGGGCCTAAAGATTAGAAATGGGCTCTAATCCTATTTTCCAAACTGGTATTCAAGGGTTAATGCAAGGAAATTGTGGGCGTAAGATGTGATCGTTGATGTTATCGGGGGTATGCCCCCTAAAACATGTAATAGAATAATTATCTATTGTCACGCCCCGAAGGGTACCCTAAACGTGGCAGTCCGCCGTACACAATATTAAAGCCTAAGAATGACCACTCAGTCACGCGAATGCTTCCATACTATGTACAAGGCGTCTAACACATGGAGGAGACTCATCGGAGTAATACATTTTACGTTGATATAGCTTGAGTAACAATATAAAGGAAATACAAATTTACTATACTTCAGATACAATTCACTACACTTCAAAATACAAATCATTCAACTCCAATTACATTCATCCACAGACTTCCCTACACAAACTATTACAAGACAAATCATAACACTAGCAGATAACTTCAACCATTCGTATTCCTTGCCGAAATCCCAAAGTCATTCCCGACTTCAGCCAATTCGGTTCCCACCTTGCATTCTTGAGATAACCTGTTCATTTAAACAACTATTGGGGTATAAGCTACACTAGCTTAGTGAGAATTCCCTTAATTCCGTACCATAACAAACAAGTTATAATCAGTCATATGCTATGCATGAACAAACACGTGAGCAAGCAATTATGCATGGGTATCCGGAACCCACACACAGAACGGATTTACGCCCTCCGTATCTTGGGTTAGGAATGGTATTGAGTCTACACGACCGCATCTAGTCCCCAAGCCCTCGGCTCTTAGCACTCGACTCGGCTAGGCTCATCCAAGAATGCATCCACATGCGCCTTAGTACCCCTGAATGAGCTCTGGCACCGGGCTCGTTATCCAAACGAATCATCCACGGACCATACCGATCGACCTGCGTAGGAGTAGCATGCTACCAAATGCAATATGTCCAATGCGATGCATGACCAAGTTTAATTTTTGCTTAGGTCAAAAACATTTATACATTCTTTGGAGTGACCATTCAATATCATACATATAACAGAAATAATATGAACGGTGCAGTTATCCAATCAAATCGGGATTTCGATATGCTTTAGTATTCTTTGGCACACATTCATCACAGTCTCATCATATATCCCATCCCCATTCATATCGATTTTTATCTTGTTCCTATAATTCTAATGCAACTAACTACAATCACAATCAAGGTAACAAAACAAGGAGAAAACTCACTCGGCCATTGGATCACCGGTCTTCTAGTAATAATAATCCGGTGGTAGGGAATCGTCGAATTCGGGATCACCTAACAAGGAAGAAATACTCTAATAAGTATTTCAACTCAAACTAATCCAAACGATTTTATACGAACCTTCAAATTCGTAATTCGCGTCCTAAGCGGGAATTCCAACTTAAAACGGCCATAACTTGGTCATTTTAACTCGGAATCTCGCAAATTATATATCGATTTCTATCTACTTCGAGAGATCTACCTAATTCTAATATTATATTTTAGTTTTGAAAACATTGAAGCTTCGAAAAGGTCGGATCAGATTAGGTCAGCAACAATTTCAATTTCCGAAAAATAGTTTTGTAAATGTTTGAAATGTTCCTACTATATAACTTAACTATATATGCAATATGAGTGATTTTCTAACATGAATGACATGAGATGAGCTTAATGTATGTATGATCTTGATGATTTTTGCTAAAAAGAAATTTTATAACTTTTTATTTTGCAAGACCATAATAACCACTTACTTATGAAAAATCTAGTTTTCTAACTTTTATCATTTCCATTTGTTTTGGATTTGTTACTTAAGAAAATATAATTATTTTTGTCAAAATTGAGTCTTCATTATATATATTACTTATGACCTTCATTTCTACATAAAAATTTCCATTTTACACTTTGTAAGCATGTTTTCAAGTGGGGTTGATTCCAAAATCCGAATTTGGTAAAAATTGGCTTTTGAGTGATTCCTTTGAGTAAAAATCATTTGATATTTAGAAAATTAGGGCTCAATCATACATAACCACTAAGGACTTCATTCTCACACAAAAATTTGCATTTTACACTTTGCAAATATATTTTCCAATATGATTTACTCAAAAATCCGAATTTTAGAAAATCCACTTTTTGAATGATTCACTTGGGAAAAACTTGTTTAATGCATTAAAATTTAAGACTTTACTACATCTATTGTCTAAGGACTTCATTTAACACATAAAAATTGCAATTTGAGCTCAAATACTAAGTGATTACATATGCATCATCTTAAATTACGAATTTGACAATTTGATTACTAACTAAAAATTTTTCCATTTTAATTCCATTACTTGTTTTACACATTACTCATGCCTAAGCTCATTTTAACTTGTAAAAATCATTGCTTAATGATATCTATTACCTATATACTTCATTTTTCACATAAAGCATGAGTTTTAGAGTTGATACATGGGTTCTAAAAATTGGTCTTAGTTGGGATCCGAATTTACAAAATTTATTTTTGGTTATATCTTTTGATAAAATCTATCTAAGCTCATGAAAATCCATTCCTTACATATCATATCTTATGAGCCTTTCATTTCTTAAATAAAAACTTCATTTTTGAGTTGGTAAACATGTTTTTAAAATAGGCCTTGGCCAAAATCCGAAAATAGGATTTTTGTTTTGAAAATAACTTTTGAAAATCACATTAGATTCTTGTAAAAAGAAGTCTTGATGATATACATATATTAAGCCTTCATTTTCTTAAGTAAAAATTACATTTTGACACTTGGAAAGTGGTTTTTAAATATTGGTCTTGCCAAAATACGAATTTCATAATTTTGTTTGAGTTCATAACTAAGATCTATACTTAATATGAACATAAACATAAACAAATGCATGGTAATAAGCTATAAACATCATGGATCTAAACTTTACTTATCAAAATCTTTCATTTATGGTATCTATACCCTAAGCCCTTCATTTTAAATGAAAAATACACATTTTGAAGTTGAAAAACCACTTTTCTAAATATGGTTCCATTTTCATCCGAATTTCCAAAAATGGTTTTTGTTGAAAATAAAATAGATCTTGAGTTTCTTAACACATTCCTACTATCCTCATGCTATTACAAGTTGCTTATGAACATAAAACAAAAGTCTAATGCATTCATGAACTCCAAAACTCTAGATCTAGTTTTCTAAACTAGTTTCAAATGCATGAATCACTATGTGGATGATAGATCTATGCATGAATCATAAGAAATAACAAAAATAACAACTTAAATGACAAGATCTATGGCATAAACAAAAATCAAAGCTACAACAATTTAGATCTACAAAATATATCAACTTTAAACAAGAAAATAATTGCAATACAAGATAATAAAAGTGGAGAAGAGAAAGATTTCATTTTTGGCATCATCATCCTAAGCTTTTAAGCTTATGGAAGGTCATTTGATGCATGAAACCTTCATTACACTTTACCTATATCACCTATGGAGCTTTAGGAAGAAGATTGGCTTAGAAATCTTTAAAAATGAAGTGTGGAAGCCATGAAAGAAGAAGGGGGCAGCTTGTTTTCCATGGAGGAACAAGAGGAAATGAAGAAGAAAGAGAGGAAAAAAGAGAGAGAAAGACTAAAGAATGAAAAAGGAAGGAATGAGTAAATGAAAGGGAGAGAGAAATGAGTGTATTAAATGAATGAAAGAGAGAAAAAAAATAAAACAAGGGCAGATTTTGGGGAGGGGAGTGAATTGGGAGAGAGAGAGAGTGTGTTTTGTTGAATTTTGACTTGAATTTAATTTGTGTAATAAATGTGTATGTGTAGCTTCTTAAAGAAGGAGTAGAATTTATTTAATTTAGTCAAAATAGGAATAAATGAAGGACAATGGCAGCCATAAAGAAGGAAAAATCTGCCATGAAGTGTGGGATTATGTGTAGAAAGATTGAAGTGAAAAGGAAGTGATATGTGTAAGGTGTACTTGAAAAGATGGGTTGTAAGAGTACTTTCTTAATAAAATAAAACAAAATAAAATAAAATTAGAAAAATAATTCCAAATAATTGTAGCAGATTTTTCATAATTAAAATTAAATAATTATTTGAATTATTTTAGTATTTTAACAAATATGTTACCGGTATGATCAAAATACGCGAATATGGGCTATAAATGATATTTTTATAACCCGAAAAATTCTAAAAAATTATTTTATGAAAATAACAATATTTTTGAAATATTTTCCAATTATTAAATTAATTTATTTTATTTTTAGTATCGGATCTTAAACAGAATCTGATCCCGTAAAGACCCGAAATGAATTAAATTTTAGAAAAACAAAATTTTCTATAACATATAAAATATTTATCTAAAAATATAAGGCTTTATAAAAATAATAAAATTTTGTAATGAAATAAAAATGAATAGTGCAAAAGACTAATCAATTACCGGTAATAATGGAAATACGATAAAAAGGTTATAACTGTAACTTTTATAACCCGAAAAATTATATAACTGATATATTTAGAAATCTTATGAAATTACGAGTCTAACGGTACTATTGGTATATTTTTGATATCTCGAGCCCCGGGACACGCTTTTCGAAGTCTGTATCCGAACGGGTTCGAAATAGGTCAAAAATTTACCAATCTGATATTTTTAAACAAACTCATATTACTATGAGCTATTCTACATATCTAAACTACATCTCGGCCTCTAGGGTTAGGGGCGCTAGATTGCCGGACTTACACTATTGTATTCTGGTTAGGGTTTCCGGGTGATTTTCCGGTTTAGACCTTTGCCAATTTGGAAACTGATATTTATGTTTATACAATATATTTAATTTGAGAAATTTATTTTAAATTTTATTTTTGTAAGTATTTAATATCTTTTAATGTTTTCGGAATTCTTGAATTGAGTTATATTTTCGAAAGTCAATCGTTATTTGCTTTTTAATAATTTGTTTTTGAGCTTTCTATTACCTGTTTGTATAAGTCGGAGTTAAATATGGAATTTTTCGTACGTCGGGGTTTTGAATTTGAAGACCACTGAGTTCTTATTTTATTGTTTAAAGATTTTCATTTTCTCAAGATTAAGAAGTTTCTGAATTCGTTTGTGAATTAGGACTTATCGAAATTCGTTTTAATTTGGAGTGATTTTTAGGGTTTATTTTCGAAGTTTATCTTAAAATTATTTATTGAAATTTTCCGGGGCTTACATCTGTAAGACGGTTATGATTTACATTCTTGCTACTGTGTATGTCTCTTTAAGCTGCTACGAAGCAAAGCATGGTCTATAAGCATTGAGAGCGAGCCTTACACGCGATGTTTAAACTCATGGGAAGACTAAATTGTCTCACTTAAGATTAAATGTTGAGTGTGGCGGACTGTCACGTGTAGGCCACACTTTGGGGCGTGACATCAAGTGTCCTTCGAACCCGATCAGACAGTTCTCGAAAAACGTGTCCGAAAGTCCGGAATAGTAAAAATATTCCGAATATACCGTTAGACTCGTAAAAATATAAGTTTTCCAAAAATATCAGTTTCGTAATTTTTCGGTAAGTAAAAATAACAGATATAGCTATTATACGCGTATTTTCTTACTACCGGTACTTAATTGTCATATCTACTTTACATTATACTATTCATTACTATTCTACACTATTCTTTTATCTCTACTTTTTCTTACACCTATTCTTACACTCTACATAACCTATAATCTTAACTTTTTATCTTTCCCATAACTTTATATCACATCTACCTTACATATTACATCTTTTATTTCTTCAAAAAGTCAAAAAAATAAAGTAAAAGCCCCTCCCCCATGCATGGCCGGCGCCCCCCTCTCTAATGCCCTCAATTTGTTTTAATTTCACTTTATTTTAATCACACAAAAACCACTCCTCAAATTCCTATAAATACCCCCTCATACCTTTACTTCTTTCGCACCTCTTCTTCTCTAAAGTTACTCTACTAAAATTTCTCTCAAGAAGTTCTCTTTAGTTCATCTCCTTTAGGTAAAAGTTCTTCAAGAAGTTTCCATGTTCATCTACTTAGTATGAACTTAGTGTGTGTTTTCTAAAACCATGAAAGTTAAAAAAGCAACAATAGGTTCATACTTTGTTTTTGTTTATAATCATAATTCCTTTATGTTCATGTTTCCTTTATATTCATTTATGTATCTCTTATGTCCATTTATGTCTCTTTTATGTTCATAACTATCTACTATATCTATATAGCTATATATACTATTTAGAGCATATAAGCTCATAATCTTGCAATTTATTTACCTTTCATGCAATTTATTTACTTCAATGCAATTTATTTATTTCAAGTTGTTTTTAAGACTAGTCTCTAGTCTTAGACTTATCCTCATCAAGTCAAAACAAGCTTTTCTTTCTTTCATTTCATTTTATTATGGGACTAGTTTACTTCTTAGTCCCGGGAGCCTTGAAAAAGCTAAGACTCCAATACTTGACTTTATTATTATACTTCATGTTTTTTGGTTATTATTATTCTTATAATCATGTTCATTTAGATTGTTGTCCATAATTTTATTTAAACAAAGAGAAGAATTTTGTCACTTAGAAATAAGTTTATGTAAAGTATAAAATCAACACAAAATAAACTCATTCCTTTTCATGTTACCAAAAAGAGAACTCATATAATTTTATAAACTACTTTTGCTTTGAAAAGATACTAAATCTTTATTATCCCCCTTGTTTTTCAAAAGAAATATTTTTGTTAAAATGGTTCTTTTTCATAAGAAAGAAAATACGATGGATGACTAAGGAAATTTTTAAGTAAAGACCTTTGCAAACAAATAGGCAAAGAAAATTTATGGTTTGAAAATAATAAAGTTATTTCTTTTCAAGTTACAAGAGGAAATTAATAAATTATAGAAATTAGTTTTTCTACAAAAAGTCCTTAATTGTTCCACATTGTTTTTATGAAGAAAACAAATTTCATGCATGGATGATTATTTTTGAAAAATATGAGACATGAGAAAAAGAATGAGAAATATCAAGTAAGGATTTTTGCAAAACAAGTAAACAAAAGATTTACACAAGAAAAATGAAGAAAGCATATTTCCTAGAAAACTTCAAATATAGTATTAATGTAACTTAGAAAGTAGATTTTATTTTCAAAGTTACTTAGAAAAGATAAATGAAACCAACATAAAACGTTTTTAGAAAATGAAGAAAACAAGGTATTCATTTCAAAGAAATTCACAAAAACAATTTCCGAAAAGCTTCAACCCGACATTGTTTTACCTAAGAAAAATAATTGGACAATAAGACACTTGAGCATGCTAAAATATGAGTTATATAGTTATAAAAAGAGAATTTTTCAACTATATAGATAACTAAGTATTTATCAAACAAATTTTGATTTCTTGAACCAAAGTTGTTTTTACTTGAAAATCCGTGGTGAATTTTGTCGCTACTTTTTCGGAGCCTATATGGCTTTTTTTGTTGGAAATAATTTTGGAAATGGGTAGATCTTTTCGAGTAGGTAGAAATCGATATATTATATGCGCGATTCCAAGTTAAAATGACCAAGTTATGGCCATTTTAAGTTGGAACATTCTTCTATACGAACTTTAGCGTTCTTTGACATTGTTTTGTCAAAATTCAAGAAAATCATCAAGAAAAACTCATTGTGGGTATTTTCTTTGGTTAGGTAACCCCGAGGAAGGATTCCTTTACCCAGAGAGCTATTACGATTAAGTAGTGTGTGAACGACTCATCCGCTTAGAAATAGACGACAATGGCATCGTGAGTTTATTTCCATTAAATGCTATACTTGTTGTGCTTGTAAATAGTTGCACTAGAATTAGGAAAAGATAAACCGATATGCATGTAAAATAATTCCTTGAAAGAATTCTAAGAATATCGAAGCCTGAATTGTTCTAAGTGATTGTTTTAGTTTAATATTGATTTGTGTGAAATTCCTTGATCGCCATAAAGTTGAAAATAATTATGTTATGACTTTATAAATTAATGAACTCATGCATACCACGAAGTGAGTCACATTGCATGGTTGGGTTATTATCCTTGGGTGAGAAGGATAGTAAGCTCATGTCGAAAGCAACACTTGGTGGGAGATATGAAAGCGATTGCTTGGCGGCTTAATGGAATATGCTTGGCGGTTGATCCGAAAGCAAGGTCAAATCAAGTAGATTCGAATACTTGGCGATGAGTGCTCGCAAGTTTAAAACTTTTTAATGAATGCTTGGCGATGAGTGCTCGCAAGCTTAAAATTTTCTGTTATTAAAACTACTTGTTTTGAGGATAAGTATCACCAAACCCCGAATGGAGGGCGTAAATATATTCAACATATAGTTCCCGGAAAGCTATATGCTTGTTTGCCCACGTGCTTGTGCATTACATTTGTTTGATTAAATCAACTTGTTTGAATCTTGTTACAAGAAGTTATTCATGAAATAGTTCTCACTAAGCCTATTAGCTTATACCCCAATAGATATCTTTTGCAGTTCCCGTACTTATGGTTAAGGCCACGTGGACCATGCGGGTAGGTAATCTCTCTTGAACATTAGAAATTTGGGTAAAATTTAGCCTAGTATTAGCATGCATATATTATATGATAGATGAGTAATTTAGGAATTGTCCCTAAGTTTGTAAAGTCGTTGCCATGAACAAATAATTATTGTGATTCTTCTTTTCTTAATATGTTTTATATCTCCTTAAGCTTCATAATTCCATATATGGTCCTCTAAAATTGTGAAAGCAAGCCTTACACTTAATATAAAAGCTTTTGGAAATGACTAAGGTTGTCATACTTAAGCTTTAATATTGAGTGTGGCGGACTGTCACGTTTAGGGTACCCATTGGGGCGTGACAATCTTGGTCCCCACTTAGCATTCTTGGAATAACCTGCTCATTTAAACAACTATTGGGGTATAAGCTACACTAGCTTAGTGAGAATTTCCTTAATTCCGTACCACAACAAGCAAGTATTAATCAATCATATGCTATGCATGAACAAACACGTGAGCAAGCAATTATGCATAGGTAACCGGAACCCACACACAGAACGGATTTACGCCCTTCGTATCTTGGGTTAGGGATGTTATTGAAGTCTACACGACCGCTGCTAGTCCCCAAGCCCTCAGCTCTTAGCACTCGCCTCGGCTAGGCTCACACATGGAATGCATCCCCGATGCTCCTTAGTTTCCTATGAATGAGCTATGATCCCTGGTCTCATTATACAAACGAGTCCTCGGACCATACCGATCGACATGCGTAGGAGTAGCACGCTACCAAATGCAATATGTTCGATGCGATGCATGATCAATTTACTTTTTGCTTAAGTCAAAATATTTATACATTCTTTAGAGTGACCAGCCAATATCATACACATAACAGAAAATAATATGAACAGTGCAGTTATCCAATCAAATCGTGGTTTCGATATGCTTTAGTATTCTTTGGCATACATTCATCACAGTCTCATCATATATTCCATCCCCATTCATATCGATTTTTATCTTGTTCCTATAATTCTAATGCAACTAACTACAAGCACAATCAAGGTAACAAAACAAGGAGAAAACTCACTCGGCCATTGGATCACTGGTCCTCTAGTAATAATAATCCTATGGTAGGGAATCGTCGAACTTGGGATAACCTAAAAAGGAAGAAATAATCTAATAAGTATTTTAACTCAAACTAATCCAACGACTTCATACGAACTTATCAAATTCGTAATTCGCGTCCTAAGCGGGAATTCCAACTTAAAACGGCCATAACTTGGTCATTTTAACTCGGAATCTCGCAAATTTTATATCGATTTCTATCTACTTCAGAAGAGATTTCTAAATATGAAGTTTAAATCAAGTTTTGAAAATATCTAAGCCTCGGAAATGAGGGATCAGATCTGTACAGCGGGTATATAGATTCCGAAAATGCGGTTTTCATGAATGCACTTGAGATTCCTAAGTGCAAAATGAAACTAAATGACATGGTGATGAATTTTCCTATCATAAATGTCATGATATGAACTCTAATGAGCCTAAGTTCTTATAACTTTTTAGACTTAAAGAATTTAAATAACTTTTTCTTAGAAAACCATTTCATGCTATTGTTTAACAAGTTTGCTATACTTGGTCACACTTACTTATTACAAGGATTTTCTTTAGGAAAACTCCACTTCGTTTAAAGAAATTTTGACCCTTATATTAGTTATATCCTAAGGCCTTTATTTCTTTAATAAAATCCTCATTTATAAACTTTTAAGAGGGTCTTTTACTAAGGTGGTTCCAAAAATCCGAATTTAGAAAACTTCATTTTTGAGCTGATTCCTTTAAGAAAAATGTATTTTATACTTAAAACTTTAAGTATCTATTTTACCTATACCCTAAGGACTTCATTTATTTAAGAAAATCTCATTTTTGAAGTTGGAAAAATTAGTGTTTTCTAACCATATATCCATTATTACGAATTTTGTCTACATAACTTTTAGCTCAAAACTTCTATTGGACTTCATCTCTTGTTTCCAACATTTTCTTTAATAAAAACTCATTTAGACTCATGAAAAATATTACCAAACATTATCTATCACCTATAGGCTTCATTTCTCTTGTAAAATATATGTTTAGAAGTTGATAAAAGTGTTTTTTACCTAGGTTTCCAAAGTTATCCGAATTTACACTAACTCATTTCTTGAAAAGTGTTTTCCTTTTTGGTTTTGTTAACTTATCTATCTATAGATCTATGTACTAGAAAGGTTATTTACTAAGGACAAAAACATTAAAGACCTTCAATGCACATAAACTCAAAATAAAGATGAGATCTTAAATGTCTACATGAATATGAGTAGTAAAATGGTAGATCTACTATATCAAGTGCTTAAATAAGTTTTGAAAACATAAAAACTACATTTTTATAAAAGATATTTTGTTCAAAACACTTTTTGATGAAAAATCATAAAGCTTATGCCTTGAAAGCTCCTTTAAATGTTAGATCTACTTTGTGATGGTTTGGTATTCTTGTTTTGATATTTCATTGTCTCTACCAAAAGATCATGAGGATATTTAGTTGAAATATCCAAGAATATCCTTACCATAACAAGGATCTATGAGTAGAAGGAGTAGAAGCTCATTACTTAGAGTAAAATAGGAGAGGAAAAGAAGAAAATAGAAAGTTGTGTGTGTGTGTGGATGGGCATGGGGGCTCACGGCATGGGGTAGAGGGGAAGAGAAAAACGAGTATTTTTACCTTTTGAAAAACTTTGAAATGTGTAGAATGAAGTGAGAGAAAGAAAGTGTGGCTTATTATTAAGTAGAATTAGGTTAAATGTGACAAAAAGGAGTTAAAAAAAAAATTGAACAAGGACTTGTGGGGGGGCGGGGGGCATTCACGCCAGCCAATGCATGAAGGGGGGAAGAAAAAGTTTGATTTTGATTTTGTTTTGATTGATTTATCTTTGATGTGTAAGTTGTCATAACTTGTATGGAAAGTTAAGGGACAAAAAGCATGGAGAAAAGAGATTGATTTGAGTGATGGTAAGAGTTGAAATTGTAGAGTGTGCTAAAAGGTAATATAGGTGGTACTTGTGAGTAGTGAGGAATAGTAGACAAGACAATTTAATTTCCAGTAGTAATGAAATACGAATAAAAAGGCTGTAACTGTATTTTTCATAAACCGGAAAATTATGAAAAATATATTTTTGAAATCTTTATTTTATTTCGGTTCAGATGAGTACTCGTAAATAAATTTTTGAAATTCTAGTTCCGGGGCACGTTTTTCTATAAAGGGTCTCGGGATGACCCGGAATTGAAATTTTCTTAAAATCTGATCTTTTCTTGGTTTGAAATATAATCGAGAACTATATTCAAAATTAAATTTTCTTATAAAAGTTTCTTAATTGGAAACCGAGGAAAAGCCGGAATTAGGGTTTCTAAGTCTTTTTCACAAAGCTTGAGCTAAACTGATTTAGGGTTTCATTTTCTGGTTTTCGAAGTTTACTTGATTACTAGGAAACCCGGGATATACATTATAAAAAAATAATAATAAAATTGTGTAATGAAATAAAATGAATAGTGCAAAAGACTAATCGATTACCGGTAGGAATGAAAATACGATAAAAAGGTTATAACTGTAACTTTTATAACCCGAAAAATTATATAATTGATATATTTAGAAATCTTATAAATTACGTGACTATCTGTACTAATGGTATGTTTTTGATATCTCGAGCCCCGGGACATGCTTTTCAAAGTCTGTATCCAAACGGGTTCGAGATAGATCAAAATTTTACCAATCTGATACTTTTATACAAACTTATATTACTACGAACTATTCTACTTATTTAAACTACACCTTGGCCTCTAGGGTTAAGGGCGCTAGATTGCCGGACTTAAGCTATTGTATTCCGGTTAGGGTTTCCAGATGATTTTCCAGTTTAGACCTTTGCCAAATTGGAAACTGAGATTTTCTGTTTATACAACGTATTTAGTTTGAGAAATTTATTTTAAATTTTATTTTTATAAGTACTTAATATCTCTAACTTCTTTTCAGAAATCCTGAATTGAATTATTATATCCAGAGTTATATCGGTAATGGTTACCAGATATGATTTTCTTAAGTTTGAGTCAAATATCGATTTTTGGAATGATTTTGGGGAAATCTTGATTTTTATAATTTGCTTTGAAAAAGGATCTTCATAGTGTTTTGTTTTCGAATTTATTTTTGCTTCTATTTAAGGTTTTATGAACAATTGGTTAACTTACGGATTATCTAATTTGTTATTTTGTTTCTTGAATTCTTCCTTCTTAAGATTACGAGATTTCAATTTCTAACTCGTTCTATGATTCTTAAGAGTTTGATTTGATCGTTAGGGCTTTATTGTGATTTCTGTCTCTTAGGATTATTAGTCTGGTCGTTTGGGGAATTTCCAAAGTCTATATTTTATTATTGGCAGATAAAGTTTTCTTAATCGTGCCAAAGCCTAATTATGGAATTGGCCTTTGGTGATTTCCTAGTCCTTCAAATTGTCATGTTATGGATTAACTTGCTTTTTAGCAAATTATCACTGTGTTTTATTTTTATCCCGTTTTTATGAATTATAGATTAGGTAAGCAGTTTATCTTACGTAATGGTTTTTGGACTTAAGGACTTTTGTAGTCCTTATTTTATTTTTAGATTTTCTCAAGACTAATGAATTCTTACTTTCGTTTATATTTCAGGACTCGTTCAAAGTTCGGTTTTAATTTGGAGTGATTTTTTTTTTTAGGGTTCATTTTCGAAGTTCATCGTAGAATTATTTACTGAAATTTTTCGGGGCTTACAATGATGATGATGAAGATGATCAAGGGGATACCCATATAATCTTTCAGATATATGGGGAAGTTAAAAAAGTGCCATTAAGGAAGATAGGAGTCTACCTTGGCTACTATCAGAATGAGGCGGAGAATTCTGCTCTTCCGACAACGTGGCCTCCTGATGTCACCATGGAGCAATTCTGGTTTGAATTGATACACCCAAGGACTGATCCATTTGAGCCTTCAAAATCGATCAACTCGTCTTTTAAGAAGTTAGAGCACAAACTTCTTCATCATATTTGGCTCATACTTTGACTTGTCGAAAGACAAGTCATAGTAAGTTAAGCACTTCATATGATATGTTTGTATAGCCTTATTAAGAGATATCCATTGGATTTGGGCTGTGAAGTGGCTAATTTTTTGCTGAGACAAGCTGAAGACACCAGGACCAATTATATCTTCTGTGGGGATATATCACTCAGCTACTCAAGGGCATGGGGGTTTTCAAGGAATTGTCAAATGATATCAAAGTGGACAGCAAAAAGATATCTTCTGGGCCATTTAGAGCTTGGGGTTTGTTAAGGTACCCAGGGGGGTACAAGATATTCAGGCGATTGTAGTTATTGAGCCCCAATTTGACTTTCCACAGGGAGAAACCATCTTCATCCTCAGCTCCACCCCCTCCTCAGCCATAGGTTCCACCTTCCTCCTCTCAACCAGGGTCGACTTCAGCTGGATATACCCTAGCAAGATTGGGATATGAACTGAGAGAATTGCAGGAGGATTTTCTTAGCAAAAGAGAAAGAACAAGAAATTTCGATGCTCATTAATGTCAATGTTGAAATCTGCGTTTTCTTGTATTAATGCAGCTGCAGGTGAAGCGATGAAGTATTCTACTTCATCTGATGAAAGCGAGTCCAGCACTGAACCTGAAAGCTAGAGTTCCTGCTAGCTTTAACTTTTTGGGGAAATTTTCATTTAAATCTTATTTCTGTACTTAAGCACCCATTTTTGGGTAGACTTCTTTTCTTAAACTCACTTGGTCTGTATATATATGTTTTGTGTTATTATGTTTTTCTTTCTATCTCTGTCATGTATGTTTTTTATGAGAGACAGGTCTTTAAAGTAATCTCTGCAAATTCAAAACTCCATTGGGAATGCTGAACAAGGAAAGAAAACAGGGAAGTTCCAACTGCTTTTATTTAGTTCTTTCGGCCTTTTATTTGTTAATTAGAACAAACAGTGAGGACACTGTTCGGTTTTAAGTATGGGGAAGGGAGATTAGGCTGAGATGAAAATGAAATATATTATGGGTTTAACTATATGTTGACTTGGCATGTTGTTTTGTAATTGTATGAATACCTAAGAAATATGAAGTCAATATATATAAGAATTCGTAGGTTTCACACACTTGCATTTGGATGTCGACATATATAATGCATGTCCTCAAGAAGAAAACAAATTTGCAACATTCAGGCAAAATTTTTGTTGGGAAATCTGAAACATAAAACAAAAGAAATTTTTGACTTGTAAGATGCCGTGCTCACTAAACCATGTGATTGGCTTACTTAGTTAAAATTAAGTAGATAAATCTCTAATTGACAAACTTACCTTCTGTTTAACCTAGGAAATAAAACTTATATAAATGTCTGAGTCCTATTGTAAAAAATGATCAGGTTTACTTCTCAAATATTCTTTTAACGTTTAATTAATCTTTGTAACACTTGGTAGAAGAGGTAGATGAAGCTATTAACTTAGTGATCCGGGAATCAGAGTTAAAAATTGTGAAAAAAGTGCATTGAGTAGTAAAAACAAATAGAGCCATTACTCAATTGATTCAAGTAATTGAGTCAGGAGTATTTACATTTAGAATAAGGTGAATGAGAGTTCTCTGGGGTCCCTTTAAAACCTGGTCACTTGGGTGATGAGCCCGGGATGTGCCGACTCAAGGATTTCACTCTAACTAAATGGTGTAATATGGCTAATGAGCTTGAAAAGATACGGGCTACACCCCGTCCAGAGGAAAAGTCAAGATGGAGGCAAAAACCTCTCCCTCTGTAATTGAAATGCACATATTAGTGAATTAAAAGACTTTGACTATGGAAAAATCTAGGGAAATGGTAGATACCACATGCTTATACCTTGTGTTGCTAAGAGTTAACTTGAGTTAAAAGGTTGATGAAGTTGAAATGATTATTTTTCCTTTGTGGACTAATTAGACATTGTCGAAAAGTTATAGCTTAAGTTAAACATTGGGATTAAAGTTTGTTTGGTCTAGATTAGCTAATTAATTTCAATTCAAGTAAGCGAATCACATAAGTCAAGTTTGGTTAGAGCTAGAGGCATTGTATTGCAAGTCATGAGATTTGAGAAGCAAGTTTTGAATTAAAAAGTCAGATTTCAGTATTTAAATTGTTTTGCTTGAGGACAAGCAAAAGTTCAAGTGTGGGGAAATTGATAAACTCAGAAAATTGATATAATTTTCATCTTTGAATTGATACTTATTTGTGTTAATTTTTATAAAAGCAAAGGAATTAATATTTAGTTTTGTGTCATTTGTTCGGAATCCGGTCAGGAAGGAAAATGGAAATTAGCAACAAGGAAACATGAAGAATTATGTGAATTGGCAGTAAAAAGCACAAACACCGGTGAATTTAGGCCAAACGCCGCCGGCGTTGAGAGGGATGAAAGTGTATGCCGGCAAACTAGAAGGCAACGCCGCCGGCGTTAAAAGGCGGTGTTGAAACATCACAGAGCCTAAGTATCTAACGCTAGGTCCAACATCACCGGCGTTTGAGGATGGACACAATACTTGAATTTGAAGGCAACGCCAGCAAATTGAGGAGTATGCCGCCGGCGTTAAAAGGTGGCGTTGAAGACCATCAGTTTACAAATCCTTAGCGCTTGATTGAACGCCGCCGGTGTTGAATAAGAAACCGCCGGCGTTGGATGCAGAAGTTACATGACAGTTATACGAAAAGCATGTATTTTTACATGCTTTGAGGAGAGAGAAAGGGGACTTGTACATTATGTTTCCATTTTCATATGCACCCGAGTTAAAAGAGAGAGAAGTAGAAAATAGAGATGTACTTGGATCTTCATCAAATTTGTTCTATTTGTTCGTAGATTGAGTAGAATTTGCTAACAAGGATCTTAGTTACAATTTGTACGGTTTGTTTCTCGAATTACTGGTAATTTCTTCTTCATTTGCTTTGTTATTTACATTTCATGATGAATATGATCATAGTTGTTATTAGTATCTTGTTAGATAGAGTAGAAATGGTTATTAGCTAAATTTGAACGGTGGGAAATGGTGAAATCCTTGATTTTCTGAAGTGATTGTTGAACTAGTGTTATTGGGTTGTAAGAATGATGTATATCCTTGTTAAATTCAAACTAATAACTTAAAATTCGAAGAATTTAAGTTTGAATGAAATTGGGTATCTTGGCAAAGATTTCAATTTTGTTTGAATTTATATTTGGGTGAAAAATTCAAGTATGCGATGGCAAGAGAGTTTTTAATCCTAGTAGAGTCTATCATTACTGCTCAAACATTGTTTTAAAAATAAGTTTTAAAGAAGGAATTCTGTAATTTCTTTGATTTAGGACAATGAGTCAACTCAGATTTGGGAAACTCTTAGTTGCACACATGGAATCTGTCAAAATGCTCAGTCGTGAAAGCTTTTGAGTGTTTTAGGTAGAAAAAGGTTTTCAAATTCATTTTTAGAATTTGTCAATCTTGGTAGATTCACATGGATATGCATGAACTCTAACAATTTTAATAACCCGAGTTCAACGTGATTGGAGAGAATAGGATTTTATCTAAATCCCACTAACCTTACTTGTTAAGACTTGAGTGAGTAGGATCAGTAAATATTAGACATAGCATAGTGTAGATATTGTAGTAAATATTTATATAAAGAATTTGATTTCTCTTTGACTAAATATTGAAATGAACTAATAATGTTTAGTAATTAAAATTTCCTCGTGGGATCGATATTCATTCATCACTTTATTACTTGATCGACCCAGTACACTTGCTGGAGAATTTGTTTTAAAATATTAAACTTTTCAAGCGGATCACAAGGCTATACTAGCGGCAATAAAGGAATGTGTTGCACCGGTATCGAAGATGGTGTAAGCAGTCAGGTCCCCTATTTGTATGGTTCCTGCGTTCAAGACACGTATGTTACTATTCTTATTGTCTTTATAAGGTTCCCTAAGCATCTATTATTTCCAACATACATCATAACTTTATACTCAACAGATATCAAAACAAACAGATATTTTAAAGGTTGAGGCTAACCTGTAACCAAGCTATAGTCATACTCCTCTCCTTGGTCTAGGGCAGCCAACTCTACTCCTTCTTCGGCATCCTCCTCACAAACCCATTGCCCTTCAAGGTTGTAAATTCTTAGCCCATGCATAGATGATGCTGAGTGACTTCCACTTCCATTCCCATTCTTTGTTAGTGCAAGTCCTCCTGAAGATCCAACTGGTCGATTTGTTGTGAGATTTCTTTGGGGACACTCTTAGCAAAATGTCCCGTTTGCTTGCATATGAAACAAGTCTTAGAAGCTTTCTTTGGGCAATCCGGAATCTTATGGCTCGGGTCACCATAGAAATAACATTTGTTCTGGAGAATGGGGCATCTCTTCGGGTAGTGCACCCCTTTGCATTTCCAACAACTTACTGCTGCCTTGGAATTATCCTTCTGTCCACTGAAATTTCCCTTAAAGTGGCTAATTGGTTTAAACCTCTTAAAAGGGAGTTGGAGCTTGTTCCAGGTTGAAATTTTCTTCCAAACACATGTACTTTCTTCTCAGAAGTCCCAGCTTTCCTCTTCTTGCCCCCTTCAACAATTCTTGCTCTTTCAACTAATTCTCTGAAGGTTCGAATGTCAAACTCTGCTAACTGCATCCTCAGGTCCTCATCTAACCCATTTAGGAACACTTGTCATTTTAGCTCTTCACTATACTTATAAGAATCAGGAGCATACTGCAGGAGTCGACTGAACTCCGTCTCGTATTGTTCTATGGATTTTCCTTTCTGAGATATGTGCAAGAAATCTGCACTATATCTTACTCTTAAACTTCCAGGGAAATAATTTTCCAGAAACTCATTCCGAAACATATCCTAGGTGATGGGTGGCAGCAATTCTTTACTCTTAGACTCCCACCAAATGTGGGCAATAAACCTTAACATATAGGTACCATAGCTTATTTGAAGATGATCAGGAACTTCATAAGCAGCAAAAGATCGTTCTATCTATGCGAGCCAATCCTCAGTTTCATCTGGTTTCCCAAAGGCTTTGTCAAAGTAATGGTTACTTTTGATAAAATCTGGGAGCGAAGTTCTGTATGGTCGAGGTGGTAGCGGAGGTGCAAGGGCACTGTATGCGATTGAGCATCAGGTGCTGCTGGTCCATGTACAGATGCTTGAGATGCCTGCTAGGGTGGTGCTTGACCTGGTGCTATGGTGGCATGTTCCTCTATTGTTGTTGGACTAACACATTAAGAAGCTGTGTTAATTGACCCAGAGTGGCTTGGAGATCGCCTTGCGGGTTTGGGGCAGGAGCCACAGGGGGCACTTTCTGGTTGGTTAACTTCTTCAGCGGGTTATTTATGCCTACCTCATCCTCGGTCGTCCCTTTCAAGTCGGCTGTTTTAATCGTTTACGTAAATACTATTATAAGTCTTTTACATATTAAGTTACGGAAATTGCGGGAGCTTTCACGGGAATAAACATGTAAAGAGAAATATCATACAAAAGAAGTTTAAGCAACTAAATCAAGAGATGAAGTTTGTTTAACCAAATACTTCATTTAATTAAAAGCATAGAAGGGAATGAAATCCCATACATAAAGAAATCAAGGCTTGCAAAAGAAATTCAAAATACAACAAATGTTGAACATTTCCAAAAGCATAAATTAAACTGTTATCGATCCTATACCTAAGTCGATCTGGTTATAAAATTCTTGTTGGACACATGGGATTGCTCATGTGGATCCGAGAAACCAAGCGATACCCAAACCACATAACCAAGGGGGAAATGCCTCAATAGAAATTGAACGGTTTACTAGTCAAATAAGTGGCTACATGCAACAGACCCAAGTCAGTTCAACGTCTACACCTATAAGATATGTGCAAGAAACGACGCAAGATGAGCCACCACCACCTCAATACCACCAAAGCCTCTTACCATGTTCATAAAGTGTAACCAGTATTTCGACGGAGTTTTTGGAAAACTAGATGAGGCAGAGGAATTGGTTGGCACACATTGAGAGGTCCTTTAATGCTCTTGAAGTACCACACCTCGAGAATCAATTATGGAACCTATATGCTTTGCTTACATGCCCGAGTATGGTGGGAATCTAAGGAAAGAGAGTTGACGCCTCCAGTTACATGGGAGATGTTTAAATATGAGTTTTTGGACAAATATTTTCCCATGAGCTTAAGAGTCTAGTACAGTTCATATTTTCTCAATATCTCACAAGGAGATTGTAGTGTGGAACAGTACGAAACCGAGTTTAGTAGATTGTTGCAATATGATCCAGAATCATATAAGCAAAGCGAGGAACTCAAAAGACAAGTGTTTCTAAATGGTTTAAAAGAAGACCTTCGAACTCGATTGGAAGAATTGGATATCAGGAGTTATGAAGGATTGCTAGAAAGAGCACGGATAATAGAAAATGCTCAAAGGAGGAGGCAAGAAAGAAGTAATAAGGAAATGGAGTTCTATGCTTCAATGACCCCGAGTCAAAATGTCATAACACTTCCCTTGGATGATGATGCAAACAAGGAAGAAGACATAATTTTGGATAAGCTACAATGTTGGAAATGTAAGGGACAGCATCACCCTATACGGTGTCCACTACTTCAATCCAAGTGTTACCTCTGTGGGGACCCCAGTCACAAAGTTGAGAAGTGTCCCAAAAAGACGACCAATGCATGCTCTCTTTGCACAAAAGCAGGACATTCAGCTAAAACATGCCCTGAACGAGATAACTTACATGTTGCTCCGTTGGATCTACCAAGGAAAAAGAGGAAGAGATATAATAGGAATAAAAACAACAAAGGAAAAAGGAATCGAAGTTCTTCAAGAACATCTTCATCCGGAAATCTAGCCTACAACCCTCACACATATGTAGCTTATGAAGAAGGTAGTGATAAGGAGCTGGAGTCCTCTGCCATGGAAGGAAGCGAGGATCAAAGATGCAACTCGGTATCAGGTTAGCGCTATACCCTTAGAATACCGCATATTCTTTCCTGTCAATAGAATCAAAGAGATAGGTTGTTAGAAATACCTTGACTTAATGGCTAGACTAAAAATAGGAAAGCCCGAGACCATTAAAAGCTAGAATGAGCCAATGATGGAAACTAAAACAAAACTCGATTAATTTAACGAATTCCAAGACAATCCTCATACAACTTCTTGTAAATAAAGAACTTTGAAAGATCGAAATCTACAACGATCGTTACACAAAAGTTAAAATTTCAGCGATCAAATCTCAATTACCAAACTCCATAAGATCTTCACAAGTAAATAATTATATAATAAAGCAATGAGATCTCTTGATTTCAATCCCATCAAGATGATCATGATGATAAGAATTTAAAACGATGATGGCTATATTTTTAAGGAAATATGAATCATAAAGCACAATATCGTATATACAGCTACATAAGAATGGAGAAGCGAATCCACAACCTTCATTGGTCAAGTAATCGAGTCATGAAAGGTCGTGTTGTCATGAGTTGTTTAGTGTCGGTCGAGTCAAGTCCGTGTCGTTTTCCAAAAGAGTCATGTAAGTGAAGGTTGGAATCGCTAAGACAAATCTTATTAATTTGTATGTGCTATATTTCGTAAAATATTTATCATGCAAAATTTAGAAATGATACAAATCAAAGCATAAACCGGTACTGGAAATACAACTCGAGATTCACAATCTTCTCTTGATAAACGATATACACGTAACAAGTTTTGCGGACAAAACTTTCTTTAAGGTGGGGAGGATGTAAGCCCCAGAAAATTTCAGTAAATAATTGCAAGATGAACTTCGAAAATAAACCCTAAAAATCACTCCAAATTAAAACCGAATTTCGACAAGTCCTTAATCACGAACGAATCCAAAAATTTCTTAATCATGAGAAAATGAAAATCCTTAAACATAAAATAAGAACTCAGTGGTCTTCAAATTCAAAACCACGGCATACAAAAATTTCATATTTAACTCCGATTTATAAAATCGGGTAATATAAAACCCAAAAAACAAATTAATAAAAAGTAAATAACAATTAACTTTCGGAAATGAAACCTAATTCAAGAATTCCGAAAACGTTAAAAGATATTAAATACTTACAAAAATAAAATTTAAAATAAATTTCTCAAATTAAATATGTTGTACAAACATAAATATCAGTTTCCAAATTGGCAAGGATCTAAACCGGAAAAATCACCCGGAAACCCTAATCGGAATACAATAGCTTGAGTTCGGCAATCTAGCGCTCTTAACCCTAGAGGCCGAGGTATAGTTTAAATAAGTAGAATAGCTCGTAGTAATATAAGTTTGTTTAAAAATATCAGATTGGTAAATTTTTACCTATCTCGAACCCGTTTGGATACAGACTTTGAAAAGCGTGTCCCGGGGCTCGAGATATCACAAACATACCATTAGTACCGTTAGACTCGTAATTTTATAAGATTTCTAAATATATCAGTTATAATTTTCGGGTTATAAAAGTTACAGTTATAACCTTTTATCGTATTTTTATTTCTACCGATAATTGATTAGTCTTTTGCACTATTCATTTTATTTCATTACACAATTTTATTACTTTTATAATGTATACCCCGGGTTTCCTAATAATCAAGCAAACTTCGGAAACCGGAAATTGAAACCCTAAACTGGTTTAGTTCAAGCTCTGTGAGAAAGACCTAGAAACCCTAATTTCGGCTTTTCCTCGGTTTCCAAATAAGAAAATTTTATAGCAAAATTAATTTTGAATATAGTTCTTGATTATATTTCGAAACTAGAAAAGATCATATTTTAAGAAAATTTCAATTCCGAGTCATCCTGAGACCCATTATAAAAAAAACGTGCCCCGGAACTAGAATTTCAAAAATTTCCTTATGAATACTCATTTGAATCGAAATAAAATAAGGATTTCAAAAATATAAATTTTATAATTTTCCGGCTTACGAAAAATACAGTTATAACCTTCTTATTCGTATTTTTCTTACTACCAGTAATTAAGTTGTCTTGATTACTATTCACTACTATTCACAAGTACAACCTATGGCTACCCATTTGTACACCCTATATTTGCAACACTTACATCACTCAATCACTTCCCATTTCAAGGCTTTTTGTCTCCTAAACATTAATACAAATTATGACAATTTATACTTAAATCAAATCAAAGATAAATCAATCAAAACAAAAAGGAAAATCAAACTTTCCCTCTCCTTCATGAATAGTGCCGGCATGAACCCCCCCCCTCCCCCCCCCCCCCCCCCCCCCCCCCCCCCCCCCCCCCCCCAAGCTCCAATTTGCAATTTTTTAAAAATTGTTTTATTCCATTTTAACCTAATTCCAAGTGATATATAAGTTACACTTCCTTCTCTCTCTTCATTTCTTTCATTTCAAAGTTTTCAAAAGGTAAAAATGCTCTCTTTTTCTCTCCCCCTCACCCTCCTTGCCGTGGCTTTCAGCCACACACACACAACTTTCCATTTTCTTTTTTGTCTCTTATTTTACTCTAAGTAAATAAACTTCTACTCCTTCTACTCATAGATCCTTGTTATGGCAAGGATATTCTTGGATATTTCAACTAAATGTCCCCATGATCTTTTGGTAGGGCTAATGAAATATCAAAACAAGAATACCAAACCATCACAAAGTAGATCTAACATTTAAAGGAGCTTTCATGCCAAAAGCTTTATGTTTATCCATCAAAAAGTGTTTTGAACTAAAGATCTTTTATAAAAATATGGTTTTATGTTTTCAAAACTTATTCAAGCACTTGATATAGTAAATCTATCATCTTATTACTCATATTCATGTAGGCATTTAAGATCTCATCATTATTTTGAGTTTATATGCATTAATAGTCTTTAATGTTTTTGTCCTTGGTAAATAACCTTTCTAATACATAGATCTATGGATAATGAGTTAATAATACCAAAAAGGAAAACACTTTTCAAGAAATGAGTTAGTGTAAATTCGAATGACTTGAGAAACCTAGTTTAAAAACCTTTTATCAACTTCTAACTTGTATTTTACAAAAAAATGAAGTCTATAGGTGTTAGATAATGTTTGGTAATATTTTTCATGAGTTTAAATGAGTTTTTACTAAAATATTTGAAACAAGAATGGTATTTTCTTGAAGGCCAAATTCGTAATAATGGATAGATGGATAGAAAACACTAGTTTTCTGATTTCAAAAATGGTATTTTCTTAAATCAATGAAGTCTTTTGGGTATAGGTAAAACAAATACTTAAAGTTCTAAGTATAAAATACATTTTCCTTAAAAGAATCAACTTGAAAATAAAATTTTCTAAATTCGGATTTTTGTAACCACCTTAGTGTAAGACCTACTTAAAAGTTTACAAATGAAGATTTTATTAAAGAAATAAAGGCCTTAGGATATAACTAATATAAGAGTCAAAATTTCTTTAAACAAAGTAGCGTTTCCCTAAAGAAAATCCTTATAATAAGTAAGTGTGACCAAGTGTAGTAAACTTACTTGTTAAACAATAGCATGAAATGATTTTCTAGGAAAAATTTTATTTAAATTCTTTGAGTCTAAAAATTTATAGGAACTTAGGCTCATTAGAGTTCATATCATGACATTCATGATATGAACAATCATTACCATGGCATTTAGTTTCATTTTGTACTTAGGAATCTCAAGTGCATTCATGAAAACCGCATTTTTGGAATCAACATAACCGCTGTACAGATCTGATCCCTCATTTCCGAGTCTTATATATTTTGAAAACTTGATTTAAACTTCATATTTAGAAAGCTCTTCCGAAGTAGATAGAAATTGATATAAAATTTGCGAGATTCCGAGTTAAAATGACCAAGTCATGGCCGTTTTAAGTTGGAATTCCCGCTTAGGACGCGAATTACGAATTTGATAGTTTGTATGAAGTTGTTGGATTAGTTTGAGTTGAAATACTTGTTAGAGTATTTCTTCCTTTTTAGGTAATCCCGAGTTCGATGATTCCCTACCACCGGATTATTATTACTAGAAGACCGGTGATCCAATGGCCGAGTGAGTTTTCTCCTTGTTTTGTTACCTTGAATGTGCTTGTAGTTAGTTGCATTAGAATTATAAGAACAAGATAAAAATTGATATGAATGGGGATAGGATATGTGATGAGACTGTGATGAATGTATGCCAAAGAATACTAAAGCATATCGAAACCACGATTTGATTGGATAACTGCACCGTTCATATTATTCCTGTTGTATGTGTGATATTGGTTGGTCACTCTAAAGAATGTATAAATATTTTTGTCCTAAGCAAAAATTAAATTGATCATGCATCACATTGGACATATTGCATTTGGTAGCATGCTTCTCCTACGCAGGTCGATTGGTATGGTCCGTTGTTGCCTCGTTTGGATAACGAGCCCGGTGCCAGAGCTCATTCAGGGGTACTAAGGCGCATGTGGATGCATCCTTGGATGAGCCTAGCCGAGTCGAGTGCTAAGAGCAGAAGGCTTGGGGACTAGATGCAGTCGTGTAGACTCAATGCCATTCCTAACCTAAGATACAGAGGGCGTAAATCCGTTCTGTGTGTGGGTTCCGGATACCCATGCATAATTGCTTGCTCATGTGTTTGTTCATACATAGCATATGATTGATTAATAACATGTTTGTTATGGTACGAAATTAAGGGAATTCTCACTAAGCTAGTGTAGCTTATACCCCAATAGTTGTTTAAATGAGCAAGTTATTCGAAGTATTCTAAGTGGGGTCCGAAATGGTTGAAGCCGAGAATGACTTCGGGATTCCGGCAAGATATAAGAATGCTTGAAGTTTTTGGTTAAGCTGTACGATTTGCCTTGCAATAGTTTTATATAGTGAAGTCTTGGGATGAATATAATTAAAGTTTGATGAACTGTATTTTGAATTATAGTGTTTTGTATTTGGAGTATAGTGGATTGTATTTCCTTTACATTGTTACTCAATTGTATCAACATAAAATGTATCATTCCGATGTGTCTCCTTTATGTGTTAGACGTCTTGTACATAGTATGGAAGCCTTCGCGTGACTGAGGTGATCATTCTTAGGCTTTAATATTGTGTACGGCAGACTGCCACGTTTAGGGTACCCTTCGGGGCGTGACAGCTTCAGACCATCATTCTTTTTCCTTTGCGGGAGGTTCGATTCCTAGACGTGCTTGGCTCTCGTTGATCAAACTCCATCTGTGATGCACGCTCTTCATCGGATACTTCCATCCCTTCATTCTTGGTCAGGTCTCTTATGTGAGATCATCTTCAATTTGGGATGTTCTCATCAGGCCATTCGAAATTTTGACTGGCTTTATGTTGGTTGGAAATATCCTCATCCCGTCCGTGATCTGCTGGCTCATCGTGGGCATAGATATATAATCGGCCTATGGAATTCTAAGTTTGAAAATCGGGAAAACTGGACGTCTATCGTTTCGAAAAATGAACGTAGCTTTTTGGAGCATAGGGGTGTGGTTGTAATGGCACATGAGCCGTTCTATACCGTAAGAAACTTCTAAGTCAGTCTAATAGGGCAATCTCCTTACATAGGCTTCTTACTTTTAACCTGTAGTCCACAAGGGTTTCACCATTTCTTAAGTTCAAACATTAGGCCTTAACTCTAACTTCTCCAAGAGTAAGCTATAAAAGATAAGGGAGGTCATTAATTTTCCTTTTTGAGAATTTTTAGACTTATTTGTCTTATCTAAATCCTTTCTCCATAAACATATTTATCTTTCTCTATTCTAGATTTATTCCTATTACCTTTATTCCGATAAAGTTGTTGCTCTGATACCAACTTAAACTGTCACGCCCCGAAGGATACCCTAAACGTGGCAGTCCGCCACATATAATATCAAGACTTAAGAATGACTACCTTAGTCATGCGAAAGCCTTAGTATGTAAGGCGTCTAGCACTGTAATAGGAGACGCTTTTGGGAAGCATAGTTTAAGAAAGTAAAGATGAGCATACAAGAATCCAGAAATAAAATATATAATATCATTAATAACCAAAGGTCTATTACATGATTTCTTAGGGGCATACCCCTACTAATCCCAAAGATCGTGATAGCCTTTACAACATCCAATACTATATTAAAGATTTCAAAGGAATTCTAATCTAAGTCTTTAAGTAGATTTCCTCCAAAAGCTTCAATGGAAAACTTACACGGATATGGGGAGGCCTCGGGCACAAAAATAGGTGTTCCTGAGAATACAAATACCTATAGGGGTGTAAGCTTATGGGCTTAGTGAGTAAATTCCAAAATTCATACTCAAAATAAATTATCAACCAAGTTTATTATTCAAACATATAGAATGCAACAACCACGTGAGCATACAAGACATATGACTTTCCGGGAATCATATGTTGAATGAATTAAGCCCTTCATTCGGGGTTGGGTATTCAGGCCAATTACGGCCACAACTTTTAAAACACTTTTATAGATCTTACTGGCTCCTATATACCATCAAAAACTTGTAGTTATTACACGCTCCTACTAGCCACTAATTTATGTAGTTCTTACTGACTCCTACTCACCACTGACATGATATACCGGTTATGTCTACCACCACTATTATACACTTATCCCACCAATTATATAGTAGTGAATGAAATGTGACTCAACATATGAAGTGCATGCATAATTTCTTAATTAAAGTCTAGTAGTTATATTTATCTTCTTTCAAGTGAGCAAACAATTTCAAACACTTCAAGATAGTAATGTACAAACAACTTTATTACAAACAAATCAAGTTTCGATATACTTAATATTCTTTCAACACGTTATCATACAACTTCCGATTGATTTTTGCCTAAATTCTAGTGCAACTAATTTTATAAGCACAATCATAAGTATGAAAAATAATGGGGAATAAACTCACTCAGCCATGATGATACCTTTCTTGAAATGGATGAGTCGTTCCGGATTTCCACTAATCGTAGTAATCTTCGGGATATGAACAATCCTCCTCGAGAATATCTAATCAAGAAGAATTCCCAAAATGAGTATTTCATGAAGTTTCTCTTCTTAAAGATTCTAAACTTTTCTTAAAATCATGGTAAAATCGTATAAGCGGAAATTCTAACTTAAAATGGCCATAACTCGCTCATTTTAACTCGGAATTTCACAAATAATATATCGTTTTCTACCTACTCGAAGAGATCTACACATTTCTAAACTTATTTTCATAAAACTAAGTCGTTTGGGTCCCCAAAAAGCAGCGACCAGATTCTCCACGAATCTGTAAAAACTTGATTTCCTCTTTTTAAATAAAACTCATTTGAAGATATGAAAATTCCAAGTATTTGTAAACTTTTTGAAAGGTATATATATATATATATATATATGTGTGATGACTCATAACAATTGTATGAAGTAAATGGAGTTGTCTCAATTTATAAGAAAAAGTAAAGTCTTGAAAGATTTTGAACTTGAGAAATTTTTGAAATATTATTTTTACTTTGAAAAGATCTTGAGCTACTTGAAATGAGCATTTCTTTTTCTAAATTTAATTTCTTGTAATTGTTCTAAGTTTCTAAAGAATGATTTTTTATTTCTTATACTTAGCTTTCAACACTTTTTGAAAGTATTAATACTCCTATAAATTGATTTCTTGGTTTCTTGAGATCATTTTGTTTTAATGAAAATAATTTCCATTATTTAAAGAAAAAGATGAAGTTGTTGTAAAATTCTTGTTTAGTTCAAAAGTCCATTGTATGTTTATAAAATCTCTTATAAACTTCTCTAAGTTTGTTTAGGATGACTTCTTAGTCTCTTAGTAAAACATTAACTTCCTACTTTTATTTCTAGAGGAAAATTTTTATTTTAAGAAAACATTTCCTTCATTTATTTTGTTGAGACAAAACCATTATGTTCATGCATGAATATAAATCATAAGCTATGAAAATATAAAAAGAGCATAATAACTTAAAAGAATAAACATATAAATAAATCAAGTATTGGGACCTTACCTTCATCAAGGTACCCCAGGACTAAGAAAAGACTAGTCCCGAAAAGAAAAGAAAATGTTTTGACTTGATGATGACAAGTCTAAAACTAGAAAGACTAATCTTAAGAATAACTTGAAATTAAATAAATTGCATGAAAGGTAAATAAATTGCAAGACAATGAGCTTATATGCTCTAAATATTATATATAGCTATATAGATATAGTAATGAACATAAAAGAACATAAAGGAGTTGATATTATGAACAAAAACAAAGTATGAACCTATTGTTACTTTCTTAACCTTCATGGTTTTAGAAAACACACACTAAGTTCATACTAAGTAGATGAACATAGGAATTTCTTGAAGAAGGTTTACCTAAAAGACATGAACTAAAGAGAGCTTCTTGGAAGAGAATTCTTGAGAGATTTTGAGAGAGTAACTTTAGAAATGAAGAAGTGTAAAAGATGTGAAGGCATAAGAGGGTATTTATAGGAAAATGTGAGAGATAAATTGTGTTAATTAAATAAAGTTAAAATAAAACAAATTGAGCAAAAATGGGGAGGGGGGGGGGGGGGGGTGGGTGGTGGCCGGCGTGAAAGAGAGAGATGTGAGAGAGTGAAATTTTTTTTTTGTCTTTTGGTAAATTAAAAGTAAGAAATGAGAGATATGAAGTTGTATTGGAAATAAAAATGTGTAAGAAATAGGTGTATGGGTTGTAAGAGTAGGTTGTAAGAAAAAGTAGAGATAGATGAATAGTATAGAATAGTAGAAAATAGTATAATGTAAAAGTAGACATGACAATTAAATACCGGTAGTAAGAAAATACGTGTATAAATGCGATATCTAATATTTTTAGCTACCGAAAAATTACGAAATTGATATTTTTGGAATTCTTATATTTTTACGAGTCTAACGGTATATTCGGAATATTTTTCCTATTCCGAGCTCCCGGACACGTTTTTCAAGAACTATGTCCGATCCGGTTCAAAAGACACTCGAATTTTGCAAAACTGATATTTTTATATAACCTATAGCTATTACGAACTATTATAGCTAATTTTTCCAACTTCGTTTTGTAGGGCTAGAGAAAACGGCAATGCCAGACTTAAGCAGTTACGGTAAACTAGGGTTTTGTTGACTTTGGAAAATCCGGTTGTGTTCCGATTAGGGTTTAAGCTATACCTCGGATCCAAAAATTTCTGGTATTTACAGGGTTAAAGATCCCAATGAAGGTTTTGGTCATTGTGTTCCTCTGCCTCCTCTTACTAGCATTTATGAAGATGTCAAACCTGAAGCTTTCGATGGGAGAAATGGAAATGTTGATGAGGAATCTAAGGACGAGGCATATGAGCGGTGGTGTTGATGATGCTGTCATGGTGCTTGCACATGGTAATGAGGCTCATGAGCAATGCCTTTATTCACTTGATCAGCTAGCCTCTGCCTTTATTGCTTTTTCAAGTGGAGCATCAACAATTTAGGACTCAGTTCAACAACGTATTAGGCTCTGCATTATTACGTTCCAACATGGATGATTTCTTTCAACACTTCTATTGATTCTCTAAGAATTAAGTTTTGATGAGAATAAAACAAGTAAAGAAATCTAATTACATTGTTAAGTGCACAGGAAGCTTTTCTTAAATAGAAGATTTTACAGAACTTTAGTTAGAAGAACAAATGAACTAAGATATAGTATGAAAAGTTCTTTTATAACCATATTAAGTGAAACATATCCTAGAAGTTTTCACAAAATAGTATCAAAAGAGTTCATATACAAAGGAAGTAGAAAATCTATTTTATGATGTTCACAGAAGGTTTTCCAAAAGGTTAGCTATAAGTAAAATGAACAACTCTAGAGACACAGAAGTTTTCATATAACTTTTACTTCAACTTTGAATAACAAGTCTGGTTTCACGAAGCTATTGTTCATCATCCCAAATGAGATCAATTATGTCCTAATTTAGTACAATTGATTATATTGAAGACCTAGCTCTAAGATAATAAGCATATTTGAGTAATATACTTATTTGTTCCACTGAAGTAGGATAATATCCAAGGGGATTTAAGTGTTTAAGGTAATCAAGGATTAAAAATTCATGTTATAAAAAAGAATATGTTTTTGACAGATACAAGTTAATCTTATATGTTTTTAACAATCAAGGATTTGAGTAATCAAATAGATTTTTATCAAGGCTAAAATAATGTTTATTCGACAATTGTTTTATCGAGGGTCAAATGGACATTCATATGAGGCTCGACAATAGTAATTGAAGACCTGATATTTGTTTATTAGTCAGATGTCAAAGGCTCGAATATTTTCAACAATTATCAGAATTCAAGTGCAAAAGAAGAGTATCTATACTTGTGGAAAGTTAATAGATTTTTAACAGTTTTCAAGTACAATAGATAAGGGAAGACCATCCATAACATCTGGAACGAGATAAACAAGAGAAAGATATTTGCATGGGACTTTCATGCCTATTATTTTTTGCAATATTCGAATTTGAAAGTGGGATAATGATTATCAAATTTTATCGAGATATATGCGAGAGACTTTATCCACAATAGATTTTTATCATAGGAAGAATTATCTTCTTCTTTCTGTATGAATTTCAAAATGTCTTTTACATTAAAAAAAGGAGATAAGATATAGGATTTGAATTTGAAGAAAAGGATAAGGAATAATAGATATCATCCGAGTTCGTTGAAAGCTTATCATCAATTTTGAACGTTGGATCCAAAATTCAAAATATATGAAGAATTCACCATAAGATAATATATACTCCACAGAAAACAAAACGAAGTATAGAACATACGATTTTTGCTATTCTCATCACTCATCGAAGCTAAACTTGCTCTCTCTCTCTCTCTCTCTCTCTCTCTTTTCTGTACAAAACATGAAACTTATAGTGAGAAGTCTTCCCTTGTTATAAAGAGAAAACACATGCTATTATTCACAAATTTTTCCACGCACTGAATTTGTGCAATTTTGTTTCTTCATTGCAATATTACAATTTTATTCTTTTATTTGTAAAGGAAGGAATGTGTTGTTGCCTTCTTTCTTGATAGTTTAATTATAAGATTAGACTCTGTAGATTGATTGTAGCTAGAGGATAGCTGTGAGAATCGAGCAAAGAGGACTGTACAATCTTGTAACTTGAAGTTATTAGATATAGTGGAACAAACCCGTAGGATAACGAAGTCCCCAACTCGGAGCTAGAAGAGTGGACTAACACACAAGGCGAAACCACTATAAATTGCTGCCTAATTCTCTTTTCCCTATCTTTTAAATTCTTACGATTTATTTTCATGATTGTTTAATTGTTTATATTATTCTATTTAAAACGAAGGGATTTTTAAAGCAAATTCTTTTATTAATAATCAATTCAACCTCCGCACCCTCCCCCCCTTCTTGATTATTAAGTTGGACCAACAATTGGTATCAAAGCAGGCTATTTTATCGAATTGAGTGATCCAATTAAAATAACTAAGAACAATGTTGCAATTAATCATCCATGTAAGCCCCCAGAAAATTTCAGTAAATAATTTCAAGATGAACTTCGAAAATAAACCCTAAAAATCACTCCAAATTAAAACTGAATTTCAATTAGTCCAAAAACACGAACGAATTTAGAAACTTCTTAATCTTGAGAAAATGAAAATCTTTAAAAATTAAATAAGAATACGGTGGTCTTCAAATTCAAAACCACGACGTACGAAAAATTCCATAGCTAACTCCGGCTTATAAAATCGGGTAATATAAAGCCCAAAACAAAACTATTAAAAAGTAAACAATGATTGACCTTCGAAAATAAAACTCACTTCAGGAATTTCGAGAACATTAAGAGATATTAAATACTTACAAAAATAAAATTTAAAATAAATTTATCAATTTAAATATGTTGTATAAACATAAATATCAGTTTCCAAATTGGCAAAGGCCTAAACCGAAAAATCACCCGAAAACCCTAACCGGAATACAATAGTGTAAGACCGGCAATCTAGCGCCCCTAACCCTAGATGCCGAGATGCAGTTAAATATGTAGAATAGCTCATAGTAATATGAGTTTGTTTAAAAATAGTAGATTGGTAAATTTTTACCTATTTCGAACCCGTTCGGATATAGACTTCGAAAAGCATGTCCCGGGGCTCGAGATATAAAAAATATACCAATATTACCGTTAGACTTGTAATTTCATAATATTTCTAAATATATCAGTTATATAATTTTTCTGGTTATAAAAGTTACAGTTATAACCTTTTTATTGTATTTCTATTATTACCGTTAATTGCTTAGTCTTTTGCACTATTCATTTTTATTTCATTACAAAATTTTATTGTTCTTATAAAGCCTTATATTTTGAGATAAATATTTTATATGTTATAGAAATTTTGTTTTTCTAAAAATTAGTTCGTTTCGGGTCTTTACGGGATCAGATTCTATTTAAGATCTGATACTAAAAATAAAATAAATTAATTTAATAATTGAAATATATTTATATTTTCATAAAATAATTTTTTAGAATTTTTCGGGTTATAAAAATATTATTTATAGCCCATAATCGCGTATTTTGATCATACTGGTAACATATTTGTTAAAATCCTAAAATAATTCAAATAATTATTTAAATTTAATTATGAAAAATATGCTACAAATATTTGGAATAAATTTTATAATTTTATTTTATTTTAATTTATTTTATTAATAAAGTACTTTTACAACCCATACCTTCAAGTACACCTTACACATATCACTTCCTTTTCACTTCAATCTTTCTACACATAATCCCACAATTCATGGAAGATTTTTGACCCTATTTATGGCTACCATTGTCCTTTATCCACTCATATTTTGACCAAAATTAATTATATTTCAATCCTTTTTTAAAAAGTTGCATTACACATTAATTACACAATTTAATTCAAGTCAAATTTTAACAATTCCTCTCTCTTTCTCTCCCATTTCCATGTGCAGCAGCCCCCCTTGGCTGCCTTGTTTTATTTTTTTTTTCTCTTCATTCATTAATTAAAACACTCATTTCTCTCTCTCCTTCATTTACTCCTTCTTCCCTCTTTTATTCCTTAGCTTTTTCTCTCTCTTTTTCCTCTCTTTTCCTCTTCATTTTGTTCTTGTTTCTTACCATAACCAAGCTGCCCCCATTCCATTCTTGAGCCTCCATGCATATTCCTTGAAGATTTTTAAGCAAATATTCATCTCAAAGCCTCCATAGGTGATATAGGTAAAGTGTAATGAAGGTTTCATGCATCAAATGACCTTCCATAAGCTTAAAAGCTTAGCATGATGATGCCAAAAATGAAACACTCTCTTCTCCACTTTTATTATCTTGTATTATAATGATTTTCTTGTTTAAAGTTGATATTATTGTAGATCTAACTTTTTATAGCTTTGATTTTTGTTTATGCCATAGATTTGTATTTAAGTTGTTAGTTTTGTTATTCCTTATGACTTATGCATAGATCTAGCATCCACATGTCTATCTTAGTGATTCATGCATGTAAAACTAGTTTAGGAAACTAGATCTAAAGTTTTGAGTTCATAGATGCATTAGATCTTTGTTTATGTTCATGAACAACTTGCTATAGCTTGATGATGGTAGGAAAGTTGTAGGAAACCCAAGATCTTTTATTTTCAACAAAAATCAACTTTGAAAATTCGGATGAAAATGGACCCATAGTTAGAAAAGTGGTTTTTCAACTTCAAAATGTGTATTTTCATTTAAAATGAAGGGCTTAGGGTATAGATACCATAAATGAAGGATTTTGATAAGTGAAGTTTAGATCCATGATGTTTATAGCTTATTACCATGCATTTGTTTTATGTTTATGTTCATATTAATTATAAATCTTAGTTATTGAAATAGCCAAGAAATTCCTAATTTTATTTTATGAATGAATTGTTGAATTATGCATGATAAATATATGTTGATGGTTAATTTAAATTTTGATGAACTATGTGATATGTGAATGTGTAGAATTATTTAAATATGTTAGAATTAGTTATTTGTTATTTTATAAAATATCATATGTTTTAGGGTGAAATATACATGGTTAGAAATAAATGGAATGTATGCATATGAAAGCCCCTAAGTAGTAGAAAATTTGAGTAAAAATAGAGCCAATAAAACCCCTTTTTAATGCCTTAAAACAAAGCCATTTAATTAAGTAAAACAAGTTAAATTAATTAACTAAAGCCAAAGTCATTAAGCCTTTAATGCCCTCATGCCCTTAAAGTCAACATAGGATAAGTTTAAACTTTTTAACTTCAAAAATTCGGCCAAAAATTTCAGACCAAACCAAAAGCCCTCTATTTGCCCTAAACTCATTCCTTCTTCATCAAAAGAGCTCCCAAGGTGACCCCTAAGTTGAAGTTTGATTTTCTACAATTCTCACCATCAAAAGCTTGATCTAGAGTCCTTAAACCGAGCATAGAAGTCCAAGTGGTAAGTGTGTTCTCTATTTTTCATTTTCATGCTTATATGTGTTCTTGATGATATTTTGTTTATGAATTCGTGATCCATGTTGTATGGATGTTATATGAAGTGTAATAGGACTAGATTGGTTAGTTTTACTTGTTTGAAAGTGAGTTTGAAGTGTTGATGAGGGTTGAATGGTTGGATGATGGTATAGAGTGTGAATTTGGAGATTTTGATTGTTGAATTGTTGGATGATGATTAGAATAGGGTTATAGATGTTTTGAGATGATGATTGATTGATAGAAGTGATAAATGAACTTATAATAAGCTTGGAAAGATTTGGAATGAGTTGAAGAAGTGTAAAAACATGTTTTTGAAAAAGGGAAAAACAGGGGAAAAACTTTGGAAAATTTCCGCTGCTGTCAACGCCTGCAAATTTGCCGGTGTACTTTGCCGGTGTAGGATTTACGCCGCCGGCTTTGAAGTCTACGCTGCCGGTGTTGAAATGACTTTTCATGACCAGAATCGTGGTTCCTTAACGCTGGCAAATTTTGCATTCAACGCCGCCGGCGTTGGAACCGGCGTAGAACCCTGCAGCTCAAACATGTTTTCGTATATCAGCCGTAACTTTTTCATCCATCTCCGATTGAGATGATTCAAGTTGCGTTGGAAAGATAAGAAAGAGATCTACAACTTTCATGTTTTAAATTTTTACAAATTCGAAACGTATCAGTGCTTAAATTTTACATCTTTCCAACTGATACATTTTCTAAATAAAGTTAAAAACTTGTTTTTGATTGATTTATAGGTATTTGCTTTACCAAATGGATATATTTGATCTAAAATGAGATAGATATATGATAATTGATGTATTATGATGATTAAATGATATAATTTAACATGATTTAAATATATTTATAGATTTAACAAATTAATGAATTTTCATGAGAGTTAAGCTAAAACTAGTTATGTTATATATATGATTTCCTTTACTTATTTTAAAAATCTTGTGATGATTTATTTGAATTTCTTTGGATGATAATGTATGAGATTGGTTGATATTGAGCTTGAACTAAGTGTAAAATTGTAATAATTCTGTTGAACAGTATTTGATTCTCGCTCGGCCATCCCTACTAACTCCCGAGCTAATACAGGTACGCAGTAACCTGCTTGTCTCTGTTAGGATAGGCATTTATAAAACTTAAATATATGATAAGAAAACTTAAAATGTGATTGTTGCTTGTGTTTTATGCCGTTAAAATCCAATTCCTACGCCAGGTCATGTATGAACCTAACGGCGACCCCTCATAGTTTGATGAGTTTGGGATGGAAGTTGGTATCCGGTTCGGGGAGCGGCACCTTGCTCGGTTTGAGCACGGTAGATCTAGGCGCTTAGGCCACTCCTGTCATTTGAGATGACTTTCATTAAGTGGTACGGCGGGTAGTCGACGGGGGGTATAGATCGGTGAAAATTTATTTAAACTTGGTAGGAAGTACCATAGTTTAGTTCAAACGTTTATGAGAACGGGTGAACTATATTTTATGATATGGACTGAGTATAAATAGAGCTAAGTAACGGCTATTAACCCTGGAGGAAGCTACTTTTCTCTTTGACTTAACGATATCTAGGACGGTATGAGTACCCGAACTACTTATATCAACCCCCTGAGCGTCCGAGTGTTACTCAGGTCCCCTCGCGATCCCTGTTGTCCGGAGTTTGAATACTCCCGTGTTGATTGATTAATTAAAGATTAAAGAATAATTGAATGGATGTTGCATATTGCATTTAGACTAAGCTTGTGTGCTTCATCTCGCTTTTGTATTCGTTGCTGTGTACTGGGCCTCTGGCTCATTCTTTTAACAATTTCAGGTGATGACCTGGACGAGTCCTATGCGAGCATGGGTTATGGCTCCGATTTTGAGGACTTCTTGGAGGAATATGAGGACTAGAGTTTGACCAGGACTGGACGGAACCATTCTTTTTGTAATAGACTAGATAGTTAGTTAGAATGGATGTTTGTAAAGCTTTGTTAAGCTTTATATTTTGTTATTTTGTTTAAGGCTTGTAAGAAGCCTGTGGATGTAATATATGTATGTATATATCTAGCTTGATCTGCCTTTGTTTGAAGTTGTGTATATATATGTTAATATGTTTTGAAAAGCTACTAAATAATTATTTCTCAAAATGATTTATTCCTTAAGATTAGGTGAACAATTCATCAAACAACCCTTTTAAGACAACCTTGCATATAATTCTGCAGATTATATGCGGTTGGGGAACTGCTATTGCTTATTTCAACTAGGGGTAAAGCGGGTCCTTACAGTTATGAACTCAAACAAAATTGTGAAATTCGTATTTTGGCAAGACCCCCATTTAAAAACCACTTTTCAAGTGTCAAAATGTAATTTTTACTTAAGAAAATGAAGGCTTAATATATGTATATCATCAAGACTTCTTTTTACAAGAATCAAAAGTGATTTCCAAAAGTTATTTTCAAAATAAAAATTCTATTTTCGGATTTTGGCCAAGGCCTATTTTAAAAACATGTTTACCAACTCAAAAATGAAGTTTTTAATTAAGAAATGAAGGGCTCTTAGGATAGGATATGTAAGGAATGGATTTTCATTAGTTTAGATAGATTTTATCAAAAGATATGACCAAAGATGAATTTTCTAAATTCGGATCCCAACCAAGACCAATTTTTAAAACCCATTTATCAACTCCAAAACTCATGTTTTATGTGAAAAATAAAGTATATAGGTAGTAGATATCATTAAGCAATGATTTTTACAAGTTAAAATGAGTTTAGGCATGAGTAAGGTGTTAAACAAGTAATGGAATTAAAATGAAAAATTTTGAGTTAGTGATCAATTGTCAAATTCTTAATTTGAGATGATGCATAAGTAATTACTTAGTATTTGAGCTCAAATTGCGAGTTTTATGTGTTAAATGAAGTCCGTAGGTAATTGATATAGTAAAGCCTTAAATTTTAATGCTTTAAACAAGTTTTCCCCAAATGAATCATTCAAAAAGTGGATTTTCTAAAATTCGGATTTTTGAGTAAATCATATTGGAAAACATATTTACAAAGTGTAAAATGGAAATTTTTATGTAGAAATGAAGGTCTTAAGTAATATATGTAATGAAGACTCAATTTTGACAAAAATAATTATATTTTCTTAAGTAACATATCCAAAACAAATGGAAATGATAAAAGTTAGAAAACTAGATTTTTCATAAGTAAGTTGTTATTGTGGTCTTGCAAAATAAAAGGTTATAAAATTTCTTTTTAGCAAAAATCATCAAGATCATGCATATATTGAGCTCATCTCATGCCATTCATGTTAGGAAGTCATTCATATTGCTGTATAGCCAATTTATATAGTAGGAACATTACAAACATTTACAAAATTATTTTTTTTCGGGAATTGAAATTGTTGCTGTCCTAATCTGATCCAAACTTTTCGAAGCTTCAAAGTTTTCAAAACTTGAAAATAATATTATAATTAGATAGATCTTTCGAAGTAGATAGAAATCGATATATAATTTGCGAGATTCCGAGTTAAAATGACCAAGTTATGGCCGTTTTAAGTTGGAATCCCCGCTTAGGACGAGAATTACGAATTTGATAGTTCGTATAGGATCGTTTAGATTAGTTTGAGTTGAAATACTTATTAGAGTATTTCTTCCTTTTTAGGAGATCCCGAGATCGATAATTTCCTACCACCGGATTATTATTACTAGAAGACCGGTGATCCAATGGCCGAGTGAGTTTTCTCCTTGTTTTGTTACATTGATTGTGCTTGTAGCTAGTTGCATTAGAATTATAGGAACAAGATAAAAATCGATATGAATGGGGATGGGATATGTGATGAGACTGTGATGAATGTATGCGAAAGAATACTAAATCATATCGAAACCACGATTGATTGGATAACTCAACTGTTCACATTATTTCTGTTATATGTATGATATTGGTTGGTCACTCTAAAGAATGTATAAATATTTTGACCTAAGCAAAAAGTAAATTGATCATGCATCGCATCGGACATATTGCATTTGGTAGCGTGCTACTCCTATGTAGGTCGATCGGTATGGTCCGAGGACTCGTTTGGATAGTGAGACCTGGAATCCGAGCTCATTCATAGGAAACTAAGGCGTATCGGGGATGCATTCCATGTGTGAGCCTAGCCGAGGCGAGTGCTATGAGCCTAGGGCTTGGGGACTAGCAGCAGTCGTGTAGACTTCAATACCATCCCTAACCCAAGATACGGAGGGCGTAAATCCATTCTGTGTGTGGGTTCCGGATATCCATACATAATTTTTTGCTCATGTGTTTGCTCATGCATAGCATATAGTTGATTATAACTTGCTTGTTATGGTATGGAATTAAGGGAATTCTCACTAAGCTAGTGTAGCTTATACCCCTATAGTTGTTTAAATGAACAGGTTATCTCAAGAATGCAAAGTGGGGACTGAATTGGTTGGAGCCGGGAATGACTCCGGGATTTTGACAAAGGATATGAATGTTTGAAGTTATCAGCTAGTTTATGATTTGTCTTGTAATAGTTTATGTAGGGAAGTCTGCGGATGAATGTAATTGAAGTTGAATGACTTATATTTTGAAGTATAGTGGCTTGTATCGAAAGTAGAGTAGATTTTATTTCTTTTACATTGTTACTCAATTGTATCAACATAAAATGTATCATTCTGATGTGTCTCCTTTATGCGTTAGACACCTTGTACATAGTATGGAAGCCTTCACGTGATTGAGGTGGTCATTCTTAGGCTTTAATATTGTGTACGGCGGACTGCCACGTTTAAGGTACCCCTCAGGGTGTGACAATCCACCTTTCTTTGATGGTTCAAACTTTTCTTATTGGAAAATGTGTATGGAAACATACATTAAAGCTAACGATTATGATTCTTGGCAAGTTATTTCCATTAGAGATAATGTGATTACAATGAATGGAAATTCAGTTCTGACAGATGCTGAGAAGAAGATCATTCAGAAGAACAACAAAGCTAAAAATTTATTGTTGACTACTAATGATGCATCAGAATTTTATTTGATATCTTCACGTGGAACAACAAAGGAAAATCTGCGATAGATTGAGTGAAACTTATGAAGGAGCAAATATGATTAGAGAAACTAAAATTAATGCTTTACTTCAACAATATGAACTATTTAAATTTAAAACAGATGAGTCTGTCAAAGATGCTTTTAACAAATTCACTGCAATAACAACTGAGGTGGCGTCACTTGGCAAAGTGATTGGTGATCCTGATCTTATGAGAAAAAATGTTGAGGATTATGCTACCCTCTTGGGATGACAAGAAAACTACAATAGAAGAAGCATATTGTCGAGCTTGAATTTTGAAAATCATCCGGTTCATTTCTTTTAACCCGATTCTATAAAATCCTAACCCATTTAACATGAAATCCTCGACTATGGATTAAAAGAAATTTAATTTTGAAAATATTTTGGAGTCGCCAACCGATAAAAATCGGAAAAAAATGAAAAGTATAGGATTATGGGTTGGTTAATCCTAACTTAACCACTAGTCTGCGGAAAATTTGATTTTAAAACCAAACTTTTTTAAAAAAATACCAGATATCTGAGTCTGGAGGCTAACCTATTAAAACCTAAGTGGTTACCACTTTAAGTTTAAAATTTAGAATTTATCCTTTTCTAAAAACTTGCAAAAAGAATACATAAAAAAAAAATAATAACAATATTAATAAGTCAGAAATCATTTTTAATAATTTTCTATTTAATTTTTAGAAAACATATAACATTTACAAAGAAAAGCAAAACATTCAAAGATTATATATATATATAAAAAAAACTTATAATTACATCCAGAAATAATCGCAAAAGTTAAATATTTATAAAGAAAAATTAATTAATAAGAAATAATATATCAAATCCTTTTTTTACTATATTTAAATTTTTAGAAAAATAATTAACAAACTAATAGTATTTAAACTTATAATATCTAATTAACTAAACAAAATAAATAAATAACTTTATATTTTTTAATATCGCCCGAAGGTGCCTACGTACTCGCTAATCAAGATCAAACAAAACGTAGTTCTCTTATAAAGAACTTAGTTTGTTGATCAATTTTATAGTTTTGAACTATTCTTACTTTAAGTTCATTAAATTTTGAATTTTTATGAAAACCAATTTTGATGATCCTATGATTTAATCAATTGATTTTTCATTTCATAAAAAAATATATTTTGTAAGTTCAAAAATCATTTTTCTAAGAAAAAATCAATTTATGACAATTCATGGCTAATTTAATGCTACATGAAAATCAATGTTGATTAAACAATATTGAAATTTTCATGGCAAATTTATGAAAACATTTTTGAATAAATTTAATTATTTTCAAAGTCAATTTATGAAATAATTTTGAAAACTTTGTTATTTTCATAGCAAATTTATGAAAATATTTTTATAAAAACTTGATCATGATTCTCAAAAATATTCAATAACAATTCTTTCATCTTTATTCATCTCTTTCATCATCCACAAATTCAATTTTCTTAAAAAAAAATCATTTTATTTTATTCAAAAAACAATTTTCATTTTCATTTTTTTTATTCAACTACAATTTTGGTTTTTTTTTTAAAAAAAAATCCATTTATAATTCATTATTTTTCAAAATTCAATAATCATCACATATGTTCAGAACATATACAAAATATATCATAGCAAAATTAAAATACAAAAAACAAAACATCTCATGCATCAAATATCAATTTATATACAAATAGATATTCACAAAGTATCCAAAAAATATCAAAAATTATTAAAACCTATAAATTTGCATTAAAAATAATTATTCTAATTTTTCTGGATTTTTTACGAATTTTTCTTAATTTTTTCCTATTTTTCGAAATTAAATATATAATAAATAAATAATAAAATATTGCGGACTAACCTGGACCGTTGGATTAACTCGGATGAAATCTGGAGCGTCTGATCTGATTGTTAAATCCTGACCGTTTGATCCACTGACTTTCGATCTGGAGTGTTGATCTGGTTGACCGTTGACCGACGTTGACCGACGACCGACCGGGTTGGATTTCGCATTTCGGGTCGGATCTCGGGTACCCGACGGGCGAAGAAGACGATGACGCTACCTTTGGAGCGTTCCTCGGCCGTTCCTGGTGGTTTTTGAAGCTTGCAACCTTGTCGGCCCGACGTGGATTGGGGTCCTACAGCGGCTGGTGGTGGTGGTTCACTCCCAGAACCACCAGAAGTGGCGGTTCGTGCGGTGGTGCTCGACGACGAGGGTTAGAAAGAAATCAAAAAAATTACAGAGAGGAATTTGATCAATTTGAGCAAATCTAAACACACTAAAACATCAAAAACAAGATTCTAAGACTCCTGAAACACTCAATTTGAATCAAATCTGATCCAATAACTTCGAATTTGAAAATTTCTCACTCTAAACCTTAAATTCGAAAATTTCGAATTGATCTTAATGTGTTTGTATTTCTTGCAATCGAATTATGCTTTCTGCTTGTGGGGTGATCATATTTATAGAGTTCGAAACAATTTGTCGTTTTGAAGCTTTATGATTGTTCAATTTTCGAATCACGAACCATTATATTTTTTCAAATAAGAACAATTCAAAATTAGGATTTGATTCGTGATTGTTGGTTCAAATTGATCACAAATCTTGTGTTTACAGATCATGACTCCTTGATTAAGTGTATTTAATTTGATCAATTGATACAATTCGGCCAATTTTGAAATTTGAAGAAACATGTTCATTCGAATTTTTTCCCAATTTTCATGCCTTAATTAAGATGCCTTTTGGAATGAAAAAATACATGAAATATGTACAAATGTGATGTATCCCATGCCTAGTTTGTGTCTGTACAGTTAATTTCGAAAAAACACAAAGATTCATTGATCAAATGGTGTCTCAAAGTGGATGAACCGATGTGTCTTTTGGAAAAAAAATTGAACAAAAAGGAGGCAAAATCTGCCCTGGGTTAGGATCAAACTCGGGTCCCCTTGCTCCTGTGTCCATGGTTTGAACCGTTAGGCCGTTGGTCTGTGCCTTGGTCATGTAGTTAAACCACTAGTACTTAAGGCTAATAAAATATATGTTTATTGAGCTCAAATGATTTTTTATTTATTTTAATTTTTTCCTACATATATTTTATTTACATTACTATTAATCATTTAATTACTTTATTACACATATTTTATTCCTCTATTTTTTTATTTTCTATATTCTCTCTTTTTTATTATACTATTATTTATTATTTATTATTATGAACTCAACATGACATTAATTTATTGTAAACTTAAGCCTATTTTTTAATTGGGAAAAAATTGGGTGTCTACAGCTGCCCCTCTTTGTGGTAAAGTTTGAATAAAACTTTTGGCACAAAGACAAAAGGATAGCCAATTTTTGCTTACTTTTTCCTGTCAACAAAGATATAATTTTTTATCCTGAAAGGATGGATTCTATATTGGACACCGTGCTAAACCATCTGTCGAGTTTAGACTTTGATATTTCCTAGGTCAACTGTCGGACCTAGGCTTAGAAAACTGATAGACCATCTGTATGGCCTAGATTTAGAAAAATGATAGGCCATCTGTCGGGCCTAGACTAAAAAAAAAAAACCTGATAGACCGTCTGTCAGGTCTAGATTTTAGAAAACTGCTAGGTCATCTGTCGGACCTATGGGCTTTAATTTGGTCATTTGCCGGACCTATGGGCTTTGGTTTGGTCATTTGCCGGACCTATGGGCTTTAATTTGGTCATTTGGTCAACATCTTGAATGGATGGATTTCTAAATTTGGTCACCATCTTGAATGGATGGATTTCTAAATTTGATCACCTTCTTGAATGGATGGATTTCTAATTTTGGTTACCATCTTGAATGGATGGATTTTGGTCACCATCTTGAATGGATGGATTTAATTTGGTCAGTACTAAACTATCTATCGAGTCTAGACTGAGGGGTACATAATTTCCTGACTGTGACTTTTCAATCCATTTGGGGTTCTTTGGGTTGAGGACATGACAATTTGGTCCCTTATAATTTGGTGCGAATTGACTTGACTGATAACCATAATTCTTAAAGGCAGGATGACGCTCATTTGAGCAGGTGATGCTAATTCTCAAAACAGTAGGACGACACTCCTTCGAGCAGGTGATCCTAATTTTTCAAACAGTAGGACGACGCTCCTTTGAGCAAGTGATCATGATTCTTAACACAATAGGACGACGCTCTTTCGAGCAAGTGATCCTAATTTCTCAAACGATAGGATGACGCTCCTTTGAGCAGGTGACCCTATAATGATAACTTAAAAAACTTCCTGGAGACTTATAGCTTAAAAATTGGGCTAATTTGGAAACTTTTCTTTCTTTTTCACTTTAAATCTACTGGGGATTATTTAGCCGAGAAAACAATAATCTCACAAACTTGGTTGAAGAATTTGTTTGAGAAAGCAGTGAATTTACTTTCTCTTTCTTGGAAATTTGATTGACTTGGTTCAGAAAGCAATGAATTTGCTATTTCTTTGAAAAACTTAGATTGACAAACTTAGTTGAGAAAGCAACGAGTTTGCTATTTCTTTGAAAAACTTGGATTAACAAACTTAGACAAGAAAGCAACGATTTTGCTATTTCTTTGAAAAACTTGGATTAACAAACTTAGACAAGAAAGCAACGATTTTGCTATTTCTATTGATTGAAAAACTTGGTTGAGAAAGCAACGATTTGCTATTTCTTTTGATTGAAAAACTTGATTGAGAAAGCAACGACTTGCTATTTCTTTTGATTGAAAAACTTGGTTGAGAAAGCAACGATTTGCTATTTCTTTTGATTGAAAAACTTGATTGAGAAAGCAACGATTTGCTATTTCTTTTGATTGAAAAACTTGATTAAAAAGCAACAATTTTGCTATTTCTTTTAATTAACTTGATTAAGAAAGCAACAATTTTGCTATTTCTTTGAAAAACTTGATTAAGAAAGCAACAATTTGCTATTTCTTTTGATTAACTTGATTAAGAAAGCAACAATTTTGCTATTTCTTTGATTGAAAAACTTATTAAGAAAGCAAAATTTGCTATTTCTTTTGATTGAAAAACTTAATTAAGAAAGCAACAATTTGCTATTTCTTTTGAAAAACTTGATTAAGAAAGCAACAATTTGCTATTTCTTTGAAAAACTTGATTAAGAAAGCAACAATTTGCTATTTCTTTTAAAAAACTTGGTTTGAGAGAGTCAGTTGAAAAAGTGGTCCTGAAAAACCTAACTTCCTTCTCCTTTTTTAGCTTTAATTGGGAAAGTGATGAACTTACAATCCCTACTTTTCTCATAAATGTCTTTTTTTTTCATCATCAAAGATTTGAACCAAAGGTAATTTTTATATATTTTTGAAAAATTCTTCTTTTTCTTTTACTTTCAAAGAAAGTTACCAACAGGTAAAAATGAATTGTGTTTGCCCATTGATCATTCACTTTAGTTCAGCCACAGGCTTGACCATTAAACCACTAAAGGTTTCTTATTGAAAAATTTTAATCATTGGGGGCAAAAAATTGTACTTTTGGGACTTCAATTCATATTTGGGGCATTGTTTTCAATTTTGGGGCAAATAATTGCTACACTTGAGGCAGATATTTTTCAAATTGGGACAAGTAAATTTTATGCCCCTGTGGACTATTTTTATACCAAGATTGGTTATCTCATTTTGATTGCCTAGTCAAAGAGGACTTCCTCACACTCTCTTAGGCTCATTTTCACTTCTGGCTCGGATTCCAAAAATTATGGTCCGTCTTGCAAGTAATACACATTGGTCAATCTATTAGGTCTTCTTTGTACTGTAATGTGGGCTTTTGGTTATCGGCTTTAATGAAAAGGGATATTTCATAAGGCTTTTTACTGAAAAATTTTCAACATATCCCGGGTTTACAAGTCAAGAACCCTTAAGGAAAACTTGATGATGCACTTGCCCCTAGTTTCAAGGGTATTAATAAATCAACTCCTTTGATCCAAAAAGTCTCCAAAGGGTGGAATTTGTGGGTGGGGCTTGAATTTTGATGAATTTTGATGATTTTGAACTATGTGTTTGTGTTTGCAAATCATTGATTTTGATCACCTTGTTTGCTTTTTTTTTTTTCTTGATCTCTTTTTTCCTTTATCTTTTTGTTGATCTTCCTCTTGATTTTCCTTGTCTTTTTCTTTCTTGTTTTTCTTCTTTTTTTTTTTTTTCTCTTTTTGCATTCTTTTCTCTCTCTCTTTTTCATTCTTTTCATTGCCCTTTTGGGAGACGAATTCAAGGTGATTTATTCTTTTATAGCTCAAAGTGTATTTGCTGTGTATGGTTTGAAATGAAGACTCTTTTTCCTTTCATAGGAAATGATTTATTTGTGTCAATTGACTATTCTTGAATTGATGCGACTAGGTCAAGTGCATATAAGTTATTCCTTTTTCTCCTTAATAATGACCCTAACCTCCAAATTGCCCCATTGTGGGTGCCCCAATGCGGGGTGGTTCTTGACAGGGTTTATTTTTAAGATACTTCCTTAATAGGCTCAAATGGGTCAACAAAGGGATAAATGTGTTTAGGATTTTGAAATGAATGCCTAATTTCATTTTGACTCATGTACTAAATTCAAGACAGACCTCCTTTAAGGAATGAGTCCACCTTATCTCTCACAATTCACTCCTCTCTCGAGTGTGTGTAGGGTTGGTGTTTGGGATTAAGTTTGCCTCTTTTCATCCTTGGCAATTTTTTTATGAGATATTTCTCTTGGCTTTCAATCATCCATTTTTTATTGCCTCAAGATATTTAACTAAATGCCCCATTTGGGTAAATCAAATGCCCCTTAATTGGTAAAGTCCTTTTGGTTGTCCCTAATTTTGATTTTAGTTGCCTTTTGCTGAAAGTGAATGATCATTGGGGTAACAATTTTTGAAATATTTTTTCCTGTTGGCAATTTTCTTTTTTTCTTTATTTATAAATTTTTTTTTTGAAAACTTTTATTCTTTCATCTCTTTTTTTTTTAACAAATTTGAAAAACTTTTATCTTCTTCCTTTAAAAAAATGGTTATTAACAAAAGAGGTTTGGAAAATGAATGTAAAGTGGAAATTTATTTACAACTCAAAGTTTTTTTTTTTTTAGGCAAAAATTATCTTACAAGAATAGAGGTAAACAAATGACCCTCTTCCCTTTTTTTTTTAGGAAAAAATTATCTTACAAGAACCAACAACTATAGGTGGATAATTTACACTTTAATGGATATATACAAATCTATTCTACACATTTCATTTTTTAATTAAGGAAATATATACAAATGCAAGAATGCAAATATGCTAGCACACGAATGCAAATGGGGATATTGACCACTATGATTTTGAAAAATATTTACCGGGGTTGTATTTAGAAACAATGATTTAGAAACCTTCATCAAATCCTTTTTATTTATCTAACTATCTTATAGGGCCAAGAATATAACTCCACATTTTTTGAGACTTTGTTGGAATTGATTAAAAACTTTTTGTTTTATTTAATTGATTTTTTTTTAATAAATGATACAACTCCATTTTTTTTTTTGAAAAAATTTGGTCAAATCCCATGAATGCATGACTTGGGTAAGATTCTATAGGTTCTCCGGTCTAGCAAATCATAAGGCTAAACCGGAGTGGGAGTCTTTTCTTGATCTAGAGGGTGGAAACCACAGCCCCCGGACCTTACTTCGAACTCCTCGCTTAGGCTCTTAAGACGGCCTGGGTTCGACCGGATCTAGCACACATTGTGTGCATGAATGCAAATGCATATGCAAATGAAATGAACTAATTTAAAATCTAAATTACAGACATATATACAAAAAACACATACAAACAGATAATTATACAATATTAAAAATAAAGGATAAATTTTAAAATTTAAACTTAAGTGGCTAGCCCTCTTTTTTTTTTAAAATAATAAGTGAGTCCCCAGCGGAGTCGCCAAGCTGTCGAGCCTAAATTTTGAAAATCATCTGGTTCATTTCTTTTAACCCGATTCATATTAAACCCTAACCCATTTAACATGAAATCCTCGATAAGGGATTAAAAGAAATTTAATTTTGAAAATATTTTGGAGTCGCCAATCGATAAAAATCGAAAAAAAAATGAAAAGTTAGAATTAATGGGTTGGTTAATCCTAACTTAACCACTAGTCTGTGGAAATTTTGATTTTAAAACCAAACATTTTTAAAAAAATACCAGATATCTGAGTCCGGGGGCTAACCTATTAAAACCTAAGCAGTTACCACTTTAAGTTTAAAATTTAGAATTTATCCTTTTCTAAAAACTTGCAAAAAGAATACATCAAAAAAATAATAACAATATTAATAAGTCAGAAATCATTTTTAATAATTTTCTATTTAATTTTTAGAAAACATATAACATTTACAAAGAAAAGCAAAACATTCAAAGATTATATATATATATATATATAAAACTTATAATTACATCCAGAAATAATCGCAAAAGTTAAATATTTATAAAGAAAAATTAATTAATAAGAAATAATATATCAAATCCATTTTTACCATATTTAAATTTTTAGAAAAATAATTAACAAACTAATAGTATTTAAACTTATAATATCTAATTAACTAAACAAAATAAATAAATAAATAAATAACTTTATATTTTTTAATGTCGCCCGAAGGTGCCTACGTACTTGCTAATCGAGATCAGACAAAACGTAGTTCTCTTATAAAGAACTTAGTTTGTTGATCAATTTTATATTTTTGAACTATTCTTACTTTAAGTTCATTAAATTTTGAATTTTTATGAAAACCAATTTTGATGATCCTATGATCTAATCAATTGATTTTTCATTTCATAAAAAATATAATTTTCTAAGTTCAAAAATCAATTTTCTAAATAAAAATCAATTTATGACAATTCATGGCTAATTTAATGCTACATGAAAATCAATTTTGATTAAACAATATTGAATATTTTCATGGCAAATTTATGAAAACATTTTTGAATAAATTTAATTATTTTCAAAGTCAATTTATGAAAATATTTTTTATAAAAACTTGATCATGATTCTCAAAAATATTCAACAACAATTCTTTCATCTTTATTCATCTCTTTCATCATCCACAAATTCAATTTTCTTAAAAAAAAATCATTTTATTTTATTCAAAAAACAATTTTCATTTTCATTTTTTTTTATTCAACTACAATTTTAGCTTTTAAAAAAAAACAAAATCCATTTATAATTCATTATTTTTCAAAATTCAATAATCATCACATATGTTCAGAACATATACAAAATATATCATAGCAAAATTAAAATACAAAAAACAAAACATCTCATGCATCAAATATCAATTTATATACAAATACATATTCACAAAGTATCCAAAAAATATCAAAAATTATTAAAACCTGTAAATTTGCATTAAAATTAATTATTCTAATTTTTCTGAATTTTTCTGGATTTTTACGAGTTTTTCTTAATTTTTTCCTATTTTTCGAAATTAAATATATAATAAATAAATAATAAAATATTGCGGACTAACCTGGACCGTTGGATTAACTCGGATGAAATCTGGAGCGTCTGATCTGATTGCTAAATCCTGACCGTTTGATCCTCTGACTTTCGATCTGGAGTGTTGATCTGGCTGACCGTTGACCGACGTTGACCGACGACCGACCGGGTTGGATTTCGGATTTCGGGTCGGATCTCGGGTACCCGACGGGCGAAGAAGACGATGACGCTACCTTTCGAGCGTTCCTCGGCCGTTCCTGATGGTTTTTGAAGCCTGCAACCTTGTCGGCCCGACGTGGATTGGGGTGCTACAGCGGCTGGTGGTGGTGGTGGTTCACTCCCAAAACCACCAGAAGTAGCGGTTCGTGCGGTGGTGCTCGGCGGCGAGGGTTAGAAAAAAATCAAAAAAATTACAGAGAGGAATTTGATCAATTTGAGCAAATCTAAACACACTAAAACATCAAAAACAAGTTTCTAAGACTCCTGAAACACTCAATTTGAATCAAATGTGATCCAATAACTTCGAATTTGAAAATTTCTCACTCTAAACCTTAAATTCGAAAATTTCGAATTGATCTTAATGTGTGTGTATTTCTTGCAATTGAATTGTGCTTTCTGCTTATGGGGTGATCCTATTTATAGAGTTCGAAACAATTTGTCGTTTTGAAGCTTTATGATTGTTCAATTTTCGAATCACGAATCGTTATATTTTTTCAAATAAGAACAATTCAAAATTAGGACTTGATTCGTGATTGTTGGTTCAAATTGATCACGAATCTTGTGTTTACAGATCATGACTCCTTGATTAAGTATATTTAATTTGATCAATTGATACAATTCGGCCAATTTTGAAATTTGAAGAAACATGTTCATTCAAATTTTTTCCCAATTTTCATGCCTTAATTAAGATGCCTTTTGGAATGAAAAAATACATGAAATATGTACAGATGTGATGTATCCCATGCCTAGTTTGTGTCTGTACAGTTAATTTCGAAAAAACACAAAGATTCATTGATCAAATGGTGTCTCAAAGTGGATGAACCGATGTGTCTTTTGGACAAAAAATTGAACAAAAAGGAGGCAAAATCTGCCCTGGGTTAGGATCAAACTCGGGTCCCCTTGCTCCTGTGTCCATGGTTTGAACCGTTAGGCCGTTGGCCTGTGCCTTGGTCATATAGTTAAACCACTAGTACTTAAGGCTAATAAAATATATGTTATATTGAGCTCAAATGATTTTTTATTTATTTAATTTTTTTCCTACATATTTTATTTACATTACTATTAATCATTTAATTACTTATTACACATATTTTATTCCTCTATTTTTTTATTTTCTATATTCTCTCTTTTTTATTATACTATTATTTATTATTTATTATTATGAACTCAACATGACATTAATTTATTGTAAACTTAAGCCTATTTTTTAATTGGGCAAAAATTGGGTGTCTACAGATATGATCTCAAAAAACTTTCTCTTAGCCAACTAAGAGAAAAGCTAATGGCTTGTGAATCTCACAAAAAGACTACTCAAGGAGGTGAAAGTAGTACCAAAGGGATTGCATTCAATGGTAGGGAAGTTATTCAAGCTGAATTTGATGATAGTGAAGATGAAGTAGAAGAAGACATAACTCTACTAGCTAAAAAGCTTAATTGATTCTTCAAGAAACAAAGAAGTAAGAAATTTAGTACTTTTAAGAAAACTACTGAATATAAAAAAAATGATGCAGGAAAGGCTTATAAGGAAAAGGAAAAGAAAAAGGAGAAGAAGGAAATGCAATGTTATGAATGTAAGAAGCCAGATCACATAAAGTATGAATTTCCAACATTGATAAACAAAATGGAGATGTACAAAAAGAGTCAGGCTATGTTAGCAACATGGAGTGATTTAGATGACATAGAAAGTAATCCAGAAGATTTTGATGAAGAAGAGGAAGAAGCAAATCTATGTCTTATGGTTACTTCTAAGGTACATTCTGAATCTGATAATGAAGTTGTCACGCCCTAAGGGTACCCTAGTAGTAGTAAACAAGATACACTTAAATACTATTACTAGTTTACCTTATAAGAATGACATATTTTCAATAAACAGGATCTTCTAGTTGCTTGGATAAGAAGGACAAGTATGTATAAGACAAAAATTAGTAAATAACCGTCATTCCTTGCTTGTGCATAATAAAATTATTACAGACAATAACATTTCTATAAAATCCTTCAAATACAAAACGAAAGTTTCTAATGCAAGATACTTGCAACTAAAATAGAAATATATTCTTATCCTATACTACTCCTTAAGTTTCCTGCTTCTAATTTCCTATCGAGACCATGCTCCTAGTAGTAATAAGTTAAGGTCGCAAGGTGAATCTGAAAGGACTGTTGAGTGTGAGCTAAACCACGAGCTCAGTGAATAACCAGAACATATTACATAACACACAAGTTATTTAACAATCATATGAAATGTATCAATTAAACATATGTACAAATACGAGCTTGGATAACCCGAAATCCAAACAGGATGAAGATTTCTACCCTCTCATCAGGGTTGAAGGATCACAATCCATGGCCTACTTATCCAGGAGAGACTAAGCTTTCAAGAAATAACAATGCTCAATTTAATTATCTCTTTGAATTTACTATGTCTTAACATTAATTTCTTATTTTAGCTTTAGAAACTCCACTAAGTGTTAGTCATTTCCAAGCAATACCATAAGCGGCGTCCTTCATTTACCATTTAGCTCCTATGGTATCAACAGAACAAAGGTAATCTTGCGATTAACTATTAGCTTTCTTGCCTAGATAAACCAAGCAGTACTAGAGATCTGAAATACTAACACGTAGTAGGCTACCACTTACTCAAATGCTACTTTATGCAAAATATGCAATACATGTACAATTTCCTTTATGGTACCAGTAGTTTTAATTAAATTGAAGGTGATCAACCAATGTACAGACATTCAATCATGTTACACAAACAATTTAGTCATATATAATTTTGTTGTCATTATTATTAGAGTGACTTGGCAATCAATGTCTCATACAACAAACAGTCCCCATAAATCCATATAATACACCCTATTTATTATTCTTTATTTATAGTGTCACGCCCCAAAGGGTACCAAAAACGTGACAGTCCACCACACTCGATACTTAAACTTAAGTATGACAACCTTAGTCATCCTATAAGTTTACATACCGGGTGTAAGGTACAACTTCTAGGGTCACACTTTGAATCGAATAGTCCTAAGAAGGCATACAATAGCTTAAGAATAGAAATCACAACAAGATAAATAAGTTAAGGTTTTACAAAAGTCCAGGGGTAGACCCCTGCTAAAATAATAACAGAGGTCTAACTAGTCTAAAACCATATTACAAACATTAGGGCTTATGTTAAAGAGATTTTTCTAAAAGTCCATGCCTCTTGCTAGGTCCCAACTTCTTCAAAAGCTCCTTCATCCAAAAGATAACCCTGTGAAATGTGTTCTTTTGGAACAACCAAAAATAGGAACACCACAACAAAACTATCGGGGTGTAAGCTATAGGCTTAGTGAGATTCATTTCCAAATATTTAATACTCAACAACAGTATATATAACAAACAAGTTATTAGCAGCCATATGAAATGCATAAACACATAAGCATACGATACATAAGACCATCCGAAAATCTTATGTTGAATGGATTTACGCCCTCCATTCGAGGTTAGGTGTTGCAGGTCCATAGACCACACTTAAATTCTTTTTACTTCTTATTGTGGTTGATACAGGTGCCCATCCACTACTTTTAAATTTTTACTGTGGTTGATACAGGTGCTCACCCACACACATTTTCAATTCTAGCCCATACGCCAATAATTGAGTTTATAGGCCCCTCGTTGTCTAAATTATTATGCCTTCCTCCCATAAAGGTATAATAACTTATGAAATGTGACTCACTACGTGATATGCGTGTACAATTTATTCATATAACCAAGGCATATTAATTAAGTAGATTAAGTGCGACCATAGAGAATTTCAGACAATCCAAGTCTATACTAGCTCATACAAGGATTTTTCAACAAGTCTCGTCTCGATATACTTATCATTCATTCAACCAATATTAGATCACAATTCGTCATAATTTTTATCTTTTCCTAACTCTAATGTCACTACGATTACACACACATACATGAGCATAACTATTTAAGAAATAAACTCACTTGGCCATGGAGAGAAATCCACCAGTCGTAGTAGTCCTCGGGAGTGGAAATCCATCCTCCAATTCACCTAAGTACAAGGAATACCCGAAATGAGCATTTCTTATAAAGTTCTATAACTTAACAATTCTAACTACTAAGTTCGTCAATTCCCACATAAGCTAAAGTTCTAATTTTAAATGACCATATCTAACTCATTTTAACTCGGAATTGAGCATATAATATACCGATTCCTATCTACTTTGAAAGATCTATCTATTCATCATATTATTTTAAAGTTTCAAAAATATTTAGGTCCTGAAATAAGCTGATCAGTTCTGATCGGTCGAAGATTCTAATTCCGAAAAATAGTTTTGTGAATTTTTGTGATGTTTCTAGCATATAGTTTAACTACACATGCAATATTGATGATGTCCTATCATGAATGATATGATATGAACTCGATGCATGCATGCTTTTGACATTATTTACTAAAAGGACATTTAAGAAACTTTTTATTGTAAAACTTCATGACTATATACTTTCAAGAAAACTAGTTTCCTAACTTTGACCATCCCCTTTGTTTTGGATTTATTTTCTTAAGAAAATCAAGTTATTCTTGTTCAAATTGAGTCTTCATTATACCTATTACCCAAGCCTTCATTTATACATAAAAACTTTCATTTTATACTTTGCAAATATGTTTTCAAATAGGATTTATCCAAAAATCCGAATTTCTTGAAATTAAATTTTTGAATGATTTTTTTGGAAAAAACTTGTTTAATGCGTTAAAACTTAAGACTTTAAGATCCTACTACTTAAGGACTCCATTTAATACATTAAACTTCTATTTTGAGCTTAGATGATAGGTGTTCTTATGGCCTACATTCAAAATTACGAATTTCATATGTTGACTACTAACTCAAAATTTTTCATCTAGATTCCACTTCTTGTTTTATACATTATTCTCATCAAAACTCATTTCAACTTATAAAAATCACTACTTAATGATACCTATTACCTATATCCTTCATTTTTCACATAAAACATGAGTTTTGAAGTTGATAATAGGGTTTTCAAAATAGGTCCTTAAAACCATACGAATTTGTCTTTTAACATTTCAAATAAAAACTTTTCCTTTGTAAGTTCCTTGTTTTATTTGCCTAAGAATCTACCAACTACAACATCTATATACACAAACAAAGCCTTCATGAGCATGAAAACATAAATAATCCATAAGATCATAAATGTCAAGCATGGTATAAGTATCTAAAAGCTAGATCTACTACTTATGATGTATGAAATGAAGTTTAAAAGCATGAACATGGGTTTTTATGCTAGATCTCTACTTTACCCTACTTTTACATGCATAATCATGAAAATACTTCAACAAAAACTTAATCAAACACAAGATCCACTCTTGTGATGGCTTGATATTCATGTAGTAGCATTTTCTTGTCCCTAGCAAGTGCTCATGGGGACTTAGAGTGAAAACACTCATGAATAATCTTGCCATTACAAGATTAGATGGTAGTGAGGCTTAAGAATCATCACCTAAGGTTGGATTTAGTGAAGAAAAGAAGAAGAATGAATCTTGTTGTGTGTGTGTGTGAGGGGAGTAGGCTCCACGTGTCATGCCCAAAGGATATCCTAAATGTGGCAGTCTACCGCATATAATATTAAAGCAAATGAATGACAACCTTAGTCACTCAGGAGCTTCAATATCATATGCAAGGCATACTTCCATGATAGTAGGAGACTCATAGGGGTATTACATTTAAATAGATAGCAAAAGCAAGCATGAACTTAAATAAATAAACATAAGATCTTCATTTAATAACAAATTTGTACATCATCTTAAGGGCATTCCCCCGCCTTAAAGTCTTTGTTCAACTATACTAATAAAAAAATAAACATAACTACCACATAAGCCTACTATAGAGATTTTCCTAGAAGTCTATGTTCAAAAATAAAAATACATAAACTTCTTCCAAAAACTCTTAGTAGTTTACACTCGTGCCTGGCATACAGGGCTTCTTGGGGCCAACCATAGATAATCATACTGTAATAGAAAACTATAAGGGTATAAGCAAAACTAGCTTAGTGAGATAATTCCATCTATAAGACATTTCCATAATTCATACAAGTAATTAATCAAAACATATGAAAATGCACAAATCATATGAACAAGAAAAATACACATGATTAACCGGAAATCAAGTGTAGCATGGATTTAACGCCCTCCATGACAAGGGTTGGGAGGTTATGGGCCCATACGACCATTAATATTCGCAGATTTACCGGCTCCTGCTTGCCCTGTAGACTTTCCGGCTCCTACCAGCCACCACTACCATTTCCTCATTTTCCCACACGAAGAATAGTAGTGAACAAATGTGACTCTTGTGAATGATATGCATGAATTGATTTCAATATAAATTTTAACCATAGATGTTTAGTTCAAGTTAAAGGCGATCAACACAATTTTCATCATATCAAAACAAGAATCACAATTTATTTATCAAACTAACTTCCGATTTTCTTAACTTATATTCAATCATTCATAATATCGAGTCACGCAATAATTATCCGTTTTATCTTTTTCTTAATTGCTAGTGCTACTAATTACAAGCAAAAAACAAGGAAATGTAACTTAGTAAAAGAAATAACTCACTCCATATCGGTAGATCTAATCGAAATAGTCCTCCGGATAGACGATCTCGGGTCCCTTGTCACCTAAACAAGATGAAATACCCAAAATGAGTCTTTTATAAAACTTCTATTCTTCAAGATTCTAAACTTTTTTTAAAATCGCGGTAAAATCGTATAAGAGGAAACTCCAACATAAAATGGCCATAATTTTCTCATTTTAGCTCGGAATTTTGCGTATAATATATCATTTTCTACTACTAGATCTACGCATTTCTAAGCTTATTTTCATAAAACTAAGTCGCTTGGGTTACGAAAAAGCAGCAACCAGATTCCCCACGAATTTGCAAAAATTTGAGTTCCTCTTTTTAAATAAAACTCAATTGAAGACGTGAATGTTTCAAGTATTTGTATAAACTTTTTGGAAGGTATATACATATATGTATTGACTCATAACAAATGGATAAAGTAAATGAAGTTCTCTCAACTTATGAAAAAGTAGAGTTTTAAAAGATTTTGAACTTTGAGATTTTTGTTGGAATATTTATTTTACTTTTGAAAAGGTCTTGAGTTATTTGAGATGAATATTCCTTTTTCTAAATTTAATCTCTTGTAATTACTTTAAATTCTTAAGGAGTGGTTTTTTATTTTCTATACTTAGATTCCAACAACTTTTAAAAGTAATAACAATTTCATAAAATGATGTTCTTGTTTCTTGTAATAATTCAAGAAGAATTTCTAATACTTGATGGAAAATAAGTTTGTATAAAGCCTTTTGTTTATTTAAGAAAAATCGTTTCTAAGCATGTTCATGAGTTTTTAGGAAATCTATTTTTTACATCTATTTCTTTAGAAAGAATCTTTAATTTAAGAAAACACTTCCTCATTTATTTTTGTTGAGACAAAAACATTATGTTCATGCATGAATATGAATCATGAAATTATGGAATATAGAGGAACATAATAACTTAAAAGAATAAGCAAATAATGAAATATATCAAGTATTGGGACCTTAGCTTCATCAAGGTACCGCGAGACTAAGAAAAGACTAGTCCCGAAAAGAAAAGAAAAGAAAAGAAAATGTTTTAACTTGATGAGGACAAGTCTAAGACTAGAAATACTAGTCTTAAGAACAACTTGAAATTAAATAAATTGCAATGAAGTAAATAAATTACATGGAAGGTAAATAAATTGCAAGAAATTTAGCTTATATGCTCTAAATAATATATATATATATATATAGGGTAAGGACCCGCTATCACCCTTATATTTGAAATAGGAGATAACGGTTCCCCAACCACATATAACCTATAAGATTATATGTAAGGTTGCCTGAAAGAATTGTTTAAGAAATTGTTTATCTAATTCCATATAGATAATATAGTAGGAATCATAATTATATATATATATATATTATATTAAACCTTAAACATAGTTATACTACTACCCTACCAACACATTTTGGTAAAGGAAACCACTTAACTCCTACATAGCTAAGTACATATATATATATATACACATATTACATCCAAAGGCTTCTTACAAGCCTTAACGAAAACTTCAAAAACAACCCAAACTAACACTTTAATTACATCATCAAAAAAAGGAATCACATCTAATCTATTACAAATCATAGGGTTCCATTGAGTCCATGGTTAACTCTAATCTTCCAAACCATCAAGAAAATCTTCAAAGTCGGTTCCGTACCCCATACTGGCATAAAACTCATCGGAGTCGTCACCTGAAATGGATAAAATATGAGCCAAAGGCCCAGTACACAAGTAATGAATACAAATGCAAAGTGGATTACACATTCTTAGACTAATGCATTATGCAACAATCAAAGGTTTATTGTTAAGTCTTTAGTTAGTAAAACAACATGGGAGTATTCAAACTCCAGACAACAAGGATCTAGTATTACGTCCGCCTCCCTGAGTGGTCCCTACTGTTCATACAGACTAGGCAGCCCCACCTTCCGGCGTAGCCCGTAATACTAGGGGATCCAAAGTAACGTATCACGATGCTCAAGGGGTTGATATGAGTAGCTCCGATACTCATATCTCCTAAATAATTTTATCCATTAACGAGAAGTACCCTGCCCCCAATCTGAGCAGAGTGCCACTCTCCGAACCAGATTCAACGGCAAACAAGGACAAGAAACACTCATCAATTAATAAAGTTTTCTTAATTTAAAGTAATTTAGTTGTGATGCCTACCCTAACAAAGAAACAAGCAAGTTATAGCGTACCTGAGATAGCTTGGGAACTAATGGAGTTGATCGAGTGAGGATCTATCATTGTTTAAGACAATATTAAATTTCACATTTAGCTTAAGTACTAATTAACTAGTTGAAAATATAATTAATCAAAGAAATTCAAATAAATTAATATAAGGTCACAATAAAGCATTTAAACATCATATTATATCATATGACACTTAACAATTAATTATTTGATCATATATCAAACTTCGGAAAATTTTAAAGAAAGTTTTTGAAATTTAAAAGTATAGGGGATACGCCGACCATCAAAGCTGGCGGCTTTGAACCGGTGTTCAATACACTAAAGATCAACACTGCCAACACTGACAGTGTTCAAGGGTACGTCAGCTGTCTTCATTCTACGTCGGCGACTTTGAGCTGATGTAGAATGCAAATCCAAATTTCCAAAAATTGTCGAGAGGTACACGGGGTTGATCCACGCTCGTGAATACCCCCAACACCGGCAGCATATCCATGTACGCTGGTAGCCTTTGATCCTATGCCGGCGGCCTTAAGCCTGGCGTTAAAAATTAGGATTCTGTTCCCATTCCATGCCGCCCCCTAAGCCGGCGGCATTGGAATCCCAGTAGCCGGCGTACAATTTGAAAAATGAACGCTGGCTGACTTTTCCAGTGAAAGCCGGCAGCGTTCAAATGGGTTTAAGAAATTTGATTCTTTTTACTTCCAACACCGCCTATAAGCCAACGGCGTAGAAGTGCCAGATGCCAGCGTACGACCAAATTTAAACTTATACGAAAATGTTTTTAATTTCCCCTGTTTTATTACAAACTTTGTTCACTTTCAAAAATTCTCCAAACTTAATACAAACTTTCCAAAGCTTGTTATATGTTCCAAACACTATCTTAACAACATGAATTCTACTTCTAATCATCAACAAACTAATCACACTTCAAATCTACTCCTCAACTACTCAATTCTTCAATTTTCCCAAAACACTCATCCTCACATATCAATATTCATATAAGATATAAACTACCACGCCTTTAGCCATATAATCTTATTCAAACCCCCATCAATGCACCAAATCAAAGCCACACTAATTAGTTCATGAAATTCATTTCTATTCAACCTTTACAAACAAACACAACATAGAACATAAAATAAAAGATCAAGCTTGCATTTAACTTACATGACTAAATCTTGGCTTGGAATGTTGTTTAAATCCAAAAGCTTGTAGTTGACCTTGGCATAGGGTTTAAGATTTTGAAATGGAAAAGAAACAAAGAAAGAAAGAAAAGAATGGAAAGGAAAATTCGTATGGGGAAATAGGCCTGCCAAAAGGGGTTCAAATCTTACTCAAAACAAAGTCAATACTCATCCAAAATGTGTCTTTAGGGGTATATTTCTCCTAGGATTAACTTAACTTAATTTCAAATGCATTTGAGTTGGATTTAGGCTTAAAAAGTGAACTTAAGTTTGAAAAATTTCTGTCATTAATCTTAAGCTATTCAAAAGTAATTTTATAAATTCTAAACATAACACATGCATATTAATTTGCAAAAGACACACATATTCGTTACACTATACACACATTTATACATATCATACAATAATATTAATTTCATTATACTATGCACATACAAAATAGCACATGTCTAACACATTCACTAATTATATTATCCAAGCACACACATATATATATCTTTCAATAACACACACACACACACTATATATATATATATAAATTAAGGAATTTCAAGGCTATTTCATATAGCTATATAGATATTTAGATAGTTATGAACATAAAGGAATTGACATTATGAACAAAAACAAAGTATGAACTTATTGTTGCTTTCTTAACCTTCATGGTCTTAGAAAACACACATTAAGTTTATACTAAGTAGATGAACATAGGAATTTCTTGAAGATTTTTTACCTAAAAGAGATGAACTAGAAAGAGCTTCTTGGAAGAACTTTTTTGGAGAGATTTGAAGAGAAATTTGAGTATAGTAACTTTAGTAAAGAAGTGGTGTGAAAGAAGTGAAGGTATGAAGGGGTATTTATAGAAAAATGTGGAAGATAATTTGTGTTAATTAAATAAATGGAAAAAAAAACAATATAGATAGAAAGAGGGAGGGGCTGGCACAACATATGGGGAAATGGGGAAGAAAAATTTATTTTTTTGTATTTTTGATAATTAAAAGTAATAAATGAAAGATGTGAAATTGTATTGGAAATGAAAATGTATAAGAAATAGGTGTATGGGTTGTAAGAGTAGGTTGTAAGAAAAAGTAGAGATAGATGAATAGTGTAGAATAGTAGAAAATAGTCTATGTAAAAGTGGATATGACAGTTAAATGCCAGTAGTAAGAAAATACGTGCGTAAATGCGATATCTGATATTTTTAGCTATAGAAAAATTACGAAATTGATATTTTTGAAAATCTTATATTTTTACGAGTCTAACGGTATATTCGGAATATTTTTCCTATTCCGGGCTCCAGGACACGTTTTTCAAGAACTGTGTTCGATCGAGTTCAAAGAACACTCGAATTTTGCAAATAACATTATTACGTAACCTACAGCTATTACGAACCATAATAACTAATTATTCAAACTTCATTTTCTAAGGCTAGGGAAAACGGTAATGCCGGACTTAAGCAGTTACAATAAACTAGGGTTTTGTTGACTCTGGAAATCCGGTTGACTTCAGATGAGGGTTTAAGCTTTAATTCAGATTCAAAATTTCGGGGATTTACACCATGTAAAAGAAAAAGAAAAAGAAAAAAAGGGTTGGAGAGTTTTTTTTAGACAAATGAAATGAAAAAGAAAAAGAGAGAAAATAAAAAACTATTTATATTAAGTGAATGAGGGTTTTTTTTCTTTATAAAAAGGAGATAAAATAAAACAAATTGATGGGGAAAAAGGAGGGGGGTGCGCTGGCCACAAGGAGTGAGAGAGAGAGAGAGAGATTTGATTTTATTTGAAATTGTAATTTATGTAATAAAATGTATTAAATGTAATAATTTAGTACGAAACAAAAATATCTTAGAAAAGAAAATTTAATGAGTAGTTGTAAGGTTGTAAGACTAGGGTATGGGGTGTGTGTGTGTGTAGTAGGTTGTACTTGTGAATAGTAGTAAATAGTAGATAAGACATCTATTTTACCGGTAGTAAAGAAAATATGAGAAAAAGGCTACAACTGTAATTTTTATAACCCAAAAAATTATAAAACATATATTTTTGAAATCCTTATAAAATTTCGATTCTAAAGAGTATTTCGGAATATTTTCTGAGTTTCTAGTTCCGGGGCTCGCTTTTCCGTAATAGAGCTCGAAAAGCTCAGAGTAGAAAATTTTTCAAAATCAAAACTTTTTATGACTTGAAATATACTTTAAAACAATAATTCACATTAAATTATTCTATAGAGGTTCTTTTATATAGAAATCGAAGAAAATCTGGACCTAAGGTTCCTAGGTTACTTGTACTGATCCTATTTAGGGTTTTGGTTTTCGATTTACGGAGTTTACTCGGTTACTAAGGAAAGCGAGGTTTACATATAGTTCTCTAAGTTACAAGCACATACAATATAGTAAGACTAAGTTACTCACCTGCTCATGTTGGTCAATCGTAGTAGTCGTCAAGGAAATCCTCATAAGTACCTAAGTCACCTATTGAGATGATTAATATATTCATCAATGTCACATAAACTATATGATTAAACTCCTATGAGTGTCTAAGTATCTTATCTTGCTACTGGGTTTTCGTTCTATTACTATATTAGTTCTTTGGAGATGTTATAGTGATCAAGCATTAGTTCATATTTAATTTCAAGTTTTTTGTCTTGATTTTGTTTGATACTTAAAATGCAAGGACCCGCTATCACTCTTATATTTGAAATAGGAGATAACAGTTTCCCAACCACATATAACCCCTAAGATTATATGTAAGGTTACCTAAAGAAATTGTTTAAGTAATTGATTATCTAATTCCATAAATGTATCATACAATGGGACACATAATTTTTTTTTTTTTTAAAACCTTAAGCAAAGCTATACTACAACACATTTTAGCAAAGAAAACAACCCAACTTCTAAATAGCTAAATACATACATATATATATGCATATTGCATCCAAAGGCTTCTTACAAGCCTTAACCAAAATCTTCAAAACACAATCCAACTAACACTATAATTACACCATCAACCAAAAAGAATCTCATTTAATCTATTACATTCATAGGGTCCATTGAGTCCATGGTCTCTAATCCTCCAACCCATCAAGAAAATCTTCAAAGTCGGTTCCGTACCCCATACTCGTATAGAACTCATCGGAATCACCACCTGAAATAGATAATATATGAGCCAAAGGCCTAGTACACAAGTAACGAATACAAAATGCGAAGTAGATCACATATTCTTAGGCTAATGCATTATGCAACAATCACTTATTTATTATTAAGTCTTTAGTTAGTAAAACAACACGGGAGTATTCAAACTCCGGACAACAAGGATCTAGTATTACGTCCGCCTCCTCCTGAGTGGTCCTACTGTTCATACAGACTAGGCAGCCCCACCTTCCGGCGTAGCTCGTAATACTAGGGATCCCGAGTAACGCATCATGATGCTCAGGGGGTTGATATGAGCAGCTCAGATACTCATATCTCCTAAGCAATTCTATCCATTAACGAGAAGTACCTGCCCCCATTCTGAGCAGGGTGCCGCTCTCCGAACCAGATTCAACGGCAAACATGACAATCAACACTCATATATCAATAGGATTTTCTAATTTAAGGTAGCTTAATTTGATGCCTACCGTAGCAAAGAGACAGGCAAGTTACTACTGCGTACCTGATATAGCTCGGGATTTAACGGGGTTGACTGGGCGAGGATCCATCACTGTTTAAATCAATATTAAATTCACACTTAGCTTAAGCACTAGCTAACTAGTATAAAAAGATAAATATATCAAAGAAATCCAAATAAATTAATAAAGGTCATAATAAAGCATTTAAACATCCCTAATATATCCTAGATCGCTTAACAAATACTTAATTGATCATATGTCAAACTTTGGAAAATTAAAAAAAAAAGTTTTTAAAATTCTAAAGCACAGGGGATACGGCGGCAGCCAAAGCTGGCGGCTTTGAGCCGGTGTTCGATGTCCTTAAAATTCACACTGCCAACGCTGGCAGTGTTCAAGGGCACGCCTGTCACGCCCCGAAGGGTACCCTAAACGTGGCAGTCCGCCATACACAATATTAAAGCCTAAGATTGACCACCCAAGTCACGCGGAGGCTTCCATACTATGTACAAGACATCTAACACATAGAGGAGACACATCGGAATGATACATTTTATGTTGATACAATTGAGTGACAATGTAAAGGAAATAAAATTCACTATACTTTCGATACAAACAACTATACTTCAAAATACAAATCATTAAACTTCAATTACATTCATCCACAGACTTCCCTACATAAACTATTACAAGACAAATCATAAAACTAGCTGATAACTTCAACATTCTCATTTCTTGCCGGAATCCCGAAGCCATTCTCGGCTTCAACCATCTCGGTCCCATTTTGCATTCTTGAGATAACCTGTTCATATAAAAAACTATTGGGGTATAAGCTACACTAGCTTAGTGAGAATTCCCTTAGTTCCGTACCAGAACAAGCAAGCATTAATCAGTCATATGCTATGCATGAACAAATACGTGAGCAAGCAATTATGTATAGGTATCCGGAACCCACACACAGAACGGATTTATGCCTTCCGTATCTTGGGTTATGGATGGTATTGAAGTCTACACGACTGCTGCTAGTCCCCAAGCCCTTAGCTCATAGCACTCACCTCGGCTAGGCTCACACATAGAATGCATCCCGATGCGTCTTAGTTCCCTATGAATGAGCTTTGATCTCTGGTCTCATTATCCAAATGAGTCCTCGGATCATACCGATCGACCTGCGTAGGAGTAGCACGCTACCAAATGCAATATGTCCGATGCGATGCATGACCAATTTAATTTTTTGCTTAGGTCAAAATATTCATATATTCTTTAGGGTGACCAGCCAATATCATACACATAACAGAAGTAATATGAACAGTGTAATTATCTAATCAAATCGTGGTTTCGATATGCTTAAGTATTTTTTTGGCAAACATTCATCACAGTCTCATCATATATCCCATCCCCATTCATATCGATTTTTATCTTGTTCTTATACTTCTAATGCAACTAGCTACAAGCACAACCAAGGTAACAAAATAAGGAGAAAACTGACTCGGCCATTGGATCACCGGTCTTCTAGTAATAGTTATTCGGTGGCAGGGAATCATCGATCTCGGGATCTCCTAAAAAGGAAGAAATAATCTAATAAGTATTTCAACTCAAACTAATCTAAACGATCTTATACGAATTATCAAATTCGTAATTCGCGTCCTAAGCGGGAATTCCAACTTAAAACGGCCATAACTTGGTCATTTTAACTCGGAATCTCGCAAATTATATATCGATTTCTATCTACTTCGAAAGATCTATCTAATTCTAATATTATATTCAATATTTGGAAAGATTTAGGTCTCAAAACGGAGGGATCTGTCACGGCCCGAAGGGTACCCTAAACGTGACAGTCCGCCACATATAATATCAAGGCTTAAGAATAGCTACCTTAGTCATGCGAAAGCCTTAGTATTATATGTAAGGCGTCTAACACGGTAATAGGAGATGCTTTTGGGAAGCATAGTTTAAGCAAGTAAAGATAAACATACAAGAATCCAGAAATAAAGCAGATCATATCATAAATAACCAAAGGTCTGTTACATAATTTCTTAGGGGCATACCCCCACTAATTCCAAGGATCGAGATAAACTTCATAACATCCAAAATTAAAGATTTCAAAGGAATTCTAATCTAAATCTTCGAGTAGATTTCCTCCAAAAGCTTCAACATAAAACGTATACGGATACTGGAAGACCTCGGGCTCAAAAATAGGTGTTCCTGAGAATACAAATACCTATAGGGGTGTAAGCTTATGGGCTTAGTGAGTAAATCCCAAAATTCATACTCGAAGTAAATTATCAATCAAGTTTATTATTCAAACGTATGAAATGCAACAACCACGTGAGCATACAAGACATATGACTTTTCGGGAATCATATGTTGAATGAATTTACGCCCTTCATTCGGGGTTGGGTATTCAGGCCAATTACAGCCACAACTTTTAAAAACACTTTTATAGATCTTACCGGCTCCTATACGCCATTAAAAACTTGTAGTTATTACAGGCTCCTACTAGCCACCAATTTAAGTAGTTCTTACTGGCTCCTACTCGCCACTCACATGATCTACCGGTTATGTCTACCACCACTATTATACACTTGTCCCACCAATTGTATAGTAGTGAATGCAATGTGACTTAACATATGATGTGCATGAATAATTTCTTTAATTAAAGTCTAGTAGTTACATTTAACTTCTTTCAAGTGATCAACTAAATTCAAATAATTCAAGATATTAATGCACATACAACTTTATTACAAACAACTTGAGTTTCGATATACTTAGTATTCCTTCAAAATATTATCATACACTTCTTTTTGATTTTTGCATAGATTCTAGTGCAACTAATTTTATAAGCACAATCAAGAGTATGAGAAAATTAATGGGAAGTAACTCACTCGGCCATGATGACACCTTTCTTGAATTGGATGGGTCGTTCGGAAATTCCACTTAATCGTAGTAATCCTCGGGATACGAGCAATCTTCCTCGTGATTATATAATCAAGGAGAATACCTAAAATGAGTATTTCATGAAATTCTACTCTTGAAGATTCTAAACTTTCCTCAAAATCGTAGTAAGGGGAAATTCTAACTTAAAATGGCCATAACTTGCTCATTTTAACTCGGAATTTCGCGTATAATATATCGTTTTCTACCTACTCGAAAAGATATACGCATTTCTAAGCTTATTGTTATAAAACTAAGTCGTTTGGGTTCCGAAAAGGTAGCGACCAGATTTGCCACAATTTGCAAACACTTGTTTTTCTTCTTGTAAACAAAGCTCATTTGAAAAGATAATTATTTCAATTATTTTGTAAACTTTTGAAAGGTATATGTATATTTGTAATGACTCATAACAAATGTATGAAGTAAATGAAGTTGTCTCAACTTATAAAAAGTAAGGTTAAAAGACTTTGAACTTGAGATTCTATTGAATATTTATTTTATTTGAAAGATATTCTTTTTCTAAATTTAATCTCTCGTAGTTTCTTTAAATTCCTAAGGTGTGGTTTTATTTTCAAAACTCGGATTCAAAAAAAGTAATAAAATGACAATTTTTGTTTCTTGTAATGATTCCAAAAGAATATTTCTTGATGAAAGATAAGTTTTCATGAAACCTATTGTTTATGTAAGAAAAATCATTTCCAAGCATGTCCATGAGTTTTTTAGGAAATCTATTTCCTACTTTTATTTAACAAGAACCTTTAGTTTTAGAAAGACACTTCCTCATCTATTTTTGTTGAGACAAAAACATTATGTTCATGCATGAATATGAATCATAAACTATAGAAATATAAAGTAAAATAATAACTTGAAAGCTTAAGTTAATAATAAAGTAAATCATGTATTGGGACCTTAGCTTCATCAAGGTACCCCAGGACTAAGAAAAGACTAGTCCCGAAAAGAAAAGAAAGGGAAATTGTTTTGACTTGATGAGGACAAGTCTAAGACTAGAATGACTAGTCTTAAAATCAACTTGAAGTTAAATAAATTGCAATGAAGTAAATACATTGCATGAAAGATAAATAAATTGTAAGACAATGAGCTTATATGCTCTAAATAATATATATAGTTATATAGATATATTAGATAGTAAAGAACATAAAAGAAACATAAATAAACATAGAGGAATTAGGTTTATGAAAAAAAACAAAGCATGAACCTAATGTTGCTTTCTTAACCTTCATGGTTTTAGAAAACATACACTAAGCTCATACTAAGTAGATGAACATGAAGAATTCTTGAGAATTTCCACCTTAAGGAAACTAAACTTAAGAAGACTTCTTGGAAGAACTCTTGAGAGAAATTGGAGAGAAATTTTTGTAGAGTAACTTTAGAGAAGAAGTGGTGTGAAAGAAGTGAAGGTATGAGGGGGTATTTATAGGAAAATGTAGGAGATAAATTGTGTTAATTAAATAATTGAAAAATAAAACAATTTAGAGGGATAGAGAGAGGGGGCCGACGCCAATTCATGCATGGGGAGGAGAGAAAATTAATTTTTTTGTCTTTTGATTAATTAAAAGCAAGAAATGAAATATGTGAAATTGTATTAGAAATGAAAATGTGTAAGAAGTAGGTGTATGGTTTGTAAGAATAGGTTGTAAGAAAAAGTAGAGATAGGTGAATAGTATAGAATAGTAGAAAATAGTGTAATGTAAAAGTAGACATGACAATTAAATACCAGTAGTAAGAAAGTACGCGTATAAAAGCGATATCTGATATTTCTAGCTACCGAAAAATTTCGAAATTGATATTTTTGGAATTCTTATACTTTTATGAGTCTAACGGTATATTCGGAATAATTTTCCTATTCCGGGCTTCCGGACACGTCTTTCAAGAATCATGTCCGATCGGGTTCAAAGGACACTCGAAATTCTTCAATCTGACGTTTTTATAAAACCTATAGCTATTACGAACTATTACAACTAATTTTTTCAACTTCGTTTTCTAGGGCTTGAGAAAACGGCAATGCCGAACCTAAGCAGTTACGGTAAACTAGGGTTTGGTTGACTCTGGAAATCTGGTTGACTTCCGTTTAGGGTTTAAACTATAATTCAGATCCAAAAATTTCGGGGATTTACAGGATCAGATCTGATCAGTAACAGTTTCCGACTCTGAAAAATAGTGTTGTAAATGTTTGTAATGTTCCTACTATATACTTAGCTATACATGCAACATGAATGATTTTCTAACATGAATGACATGAGATGAGCTTAATGTAGGCATGATCTTAATGATTTTTGCTAAAGGGAAATTTTATAACTTTTTATTTTGTAAGACTATAATAACAATTACTTATGAAAAGTCTAGTTTTCTAACTTTGATCATTCCCATTTGTTTTGGATTTATTACTTAAGAAAATATAATTATTTTTGTTAAAATTGAGTCTTCATTATATATATTACTTATGACCTTCATTTCTATATAAAAATTTCCATTTTACACTTTATAAACATATTTTAAAATTGGTCCATTCCAAAATCCGAATTTTTGTAAGTAATGTTTTTGAGTGATTTCTTTAAGTAAAAATCATTTGATAGTTAGAAAATTAGGGCTCAATCATACATAACCACTAAGGACTTCATTTTTACACAAAAATTTGCATTTTACACTTTGCAAATATGTTTTCCAATATGATTTACTCAAAAATCCGAATTCTTAGAAAATCTACTTTTTGAATGATTACTTTGGGAAAAGCTTGTTTAATGCATTAAAATTTAAGGCTTCACTATATCAATTACCTAAGGACTTCATTTAACACATAAAACTTGTAATTTGAGCTCAAATACTAAGTGATTACATATGCATCATCTCAAATTACGAATTTGACAATTTGATCACTAACTCAAATTTTTCCATTTTAATTCCATTAGTTGTTTTACACATTACTCATGCCTAAACTCATTTTAACTTGTAAAAATTATTCCTTAAAGATACCTATTACCTATACCCTTCATTTTTCACATAAAACATGAGTTTTGGAGTTGATAAATGGGTTTTAAAAATTGGTCTTGGTTGGGATCCGAATTTACGAAATTCATTTTTGGTTATATCTTTTGATAAAATCTATCTAAGCTCATGAAAATCCATTCCTTACATATCCTATCCTAAGAGCATTTCATTTCTTAAATAAAAACTTCATTTTTGAGTTGGAAGACATGTTTTTAAAATACGCCTTGGTCAAAATTCGAAAATAGAATTTTTTTATTTTGAAAATAACTTTTGGAAATCACTTTTGATTCTTGTAAAAAGAAGTCTTGATGATATACATATATTAAGCCTTCATTTTCTTAAGTAAAAATTACATTTTGACACTTGGAAAGTTATTTTTAAATGGGGATCTTGCCAAAATACGAATTTCACAATTTTGTTTGAGTTCATGACTAAGATCTATACTTAATATGAACATAACATAAAACAAATGCATAGTAATAAGCTATAAACATCATGGATATAAACTTTATTTATCAAAATCTTTCATTTATGGTATCTATACCCTAAGCCCTTCATTTTAAATGAAAAATATACATTTTGAAGTTGAAAAACCACTTTTCTAAATATGGTTCCATTTTCATCCGAATTTTCAAAAGTTGTTTTTATTGAAAATGAAATAAATCTTGAGTTTCCTACAACTTCCTACCATCTTCATGCTATCACAAGTCATCCATGAACATAAAACAAAGTCCAATGCATTTTATGAACTCAAAACTCCAGATCTAGTTTTCTAAACTAGTTTTAAGTGCATGAACACATGTGAATGAAGAATATATGCATAAATCATAGGTAATAACAAAAATAATAACTCATATAGCAAGATCTATGGCATAAACAAAAATCAAAGCTACAAAAAGTTAGATCTACAAAATATAATAACTTTAAACAAGAAAATAATTATAATACAAGGTAATAAAAGTGGGCAAGAGAAAGATTTCATTTTTGGCATCATCATCTTAAGCTTTTAAGCTTATGGAAGTTCATTTGATGCATGAAACCTTCATTACACTTTATCTATATCACCTATGGAAGCTTTGAGAAGAAGATTTGCTTAAAAATCTTCAAGAAATATGTGTGGAAGCTTAAGAATGGAATGGGGGCAGCTTGGTTATTGTAAGAAACAAGAACAAAATGAAGAGGAAAAGAAAGGAAAAAGAGAGAGAAAAAGCTAAGGAATAAAAGAGGGAAGAAGGAGTAAATGAAGGAGAGAGAGAAATGAGTGTTTTAATTAATGAATGAAGAGAAAAAAAAAAATAAAACAAGGCAGCCAAGGGGGGGGCTACTGCACGTGGAAATGAGGAATGAGAGAGAGAGAAAATTGATGAAATTTGACTTGAATTTAATTTGTGTAATAAATGTGTATGTGTAGCTTCTTTAAGAAGGAGTGGAAAATAATTATTTTAGTCAAATTAGGATTAAATAAAAGGACAATGGCAGCAAAGATGAGTCAAAAATTCTACCAAGGGGTGTGGGTTAATGTGTAGAAAGATTGAATAGAAAAAGGAAGTGATATGTGTAAAGTGTACTTGAAAGTATGGGTTATAAAAGTACTTTCTTAATTAAATAAATTAAAATAAAATAAAATTGAAAATTTTATTCCAAATATTTGTAGCAGATTTTTCATAATTAAAATTAAATAATTATTTGAATTATTTTAGTATTTTAACAATTATGTTACCAGTATGATCAAAATACGCGAATATTGGCTATAAATAATATTTTTATAACCCGAAAAATTATAAAAAATTATTTTATGAAATAAAATATTTTTAATATATTTTTCAATTATTAAATTAATTTATGTTATTTTTAGTATCGGGTCTTAAACAGAATCTGATCCCGTAAAGATCCGAAACGAACTAAATATTAGAAAAAAAAATTTTCTATAACATATATGTCACGCCCCAACGGGTACCCTAAACGTGACAGTCCGCCACACTCAATATTAAAGCTTAAGTATAACAACCTTAGTCATTTCCAAAAGCTTTTATATTAAGTGTAAGGCTTACTTTCACAATTTTAGAGGACCATATATGGAATAATGAAGCTTAAGGAGATATAAAAATATATTAAGAAAAGAGGATTCACAATGAATATTTGTTCATGGCAAAGACTGTGCATACTTAGGAACAATTCCCTAAATTACTAAGCTATTATATAAATATTTGCATGCTAATACTATGATGTACTTTGTCCAGAGTTCTAATATTCAAAAGGGATTACCTGCCCACATGGTCCACGTGGCCTTAGCCATAAGTACGGAAACTGCAAAAGGTAGCTATCGGGGTATAAGCTAACAGGCTTAGTGAGAACTATTTCCATAAATAACTTCTTGAAACAAGATTCAAACAAGTTGGTTAATCACACATATGTAATGCATCAAACACATGGGCAAACAATTATATAGCTTTCCGGGAACTATATGTTGAATGGATTTACGCCCTCCATTCGGGGTTTGGTGATACTCAAAACAAGTAGTTTTAATAATAGAAAATTTAAGCTTGCGAGCACACATCGCCAAGCATTCAATAAAAACTTTCATACTTGCGAGCACTCATCGCCAAGTATTCCGAACCTACTTGATTTGACCTTGCTTTCGGATCAACCGCCAAGCATATTCCATTAAGCCGTCAAGCAATCGCTTTCGGATCTTCCGCCAAGTGTTGCTTTCGACATGAGCCTACTATCCTTCTCACCCAAGGATAATAACCCAACCATGTAATGTGACTCACTTCGTGGTATGCATGAGTTCATTAATTTATAAAGTCATAACATAATTAAATTCAACTTTAGGGTGATCAAGGAATTTCACACAATTCAATATTATACTAAACAATCACTTTGAACAATCAGGGCTTCGATATTCTTAGAATTCTTTCAAGGAATTACTTTACATGCATATCGGTTTATCTTTTCCTAACTCTAGTGCAACTAATTTACAAGCACAACAAGTGTAGCATTTAATGGAAATAAACTCACGATGCCATTGTCGTCTATTCCTCTAAGCGGATGAGTCGATCACAAACTCCACTTAATCGTAATAGTCCTTGGGGTAAAGGAATCCTTCCTCGGGATCACCTAACCAAAGAAAATACCCATAATTAGTTTTTCTTGAAGATTTTCTTGAATTTTGACAAAACAATGTCAAAGAACGTCAAAGTTCGTATAGAAGAATGTTCCAACTTAAAATGGCCATAACTTGGTCATTTTAACTTAGAATCGCGTATATAATATACCGATTTCTATCTACTCGAAAAGATCTACTTGTTTCTAAAATTATTTCCACAAACAAAGTCATATAGGCACTGAAAAAGTGGCGACAAAATTCACTACGGATTTCCAAATAAAAACAACTTTGGTTCAAGAAATCAAAATTTGTTTGATAAATACTTAGTTATCTATATAGTTGAAAAATTCTCTTTTTGTAACTATGTAACTCCTATTTAAGCATGCTCAAGCGTCTTGTTGTCCAATTTATTTTTCTTAAGTAAAACAATGTCGGTTTGAAGCTTTTCGGAAATATAAATTTCTTTGTAATGAATACCTTGCTCCCTTTGTTTTCTAAAAACGTTTTGTGTTGATTTTATTTATTTCTTTCTAAGTAACTTTTGGAATTAACATTTTTCTACTTTCTAAGTTACATTAATACTATATTTGAAGTTTTCTAGGAAATATGACATTCTTTATTTTTCTTGTGCAAATTCTTTTTGTTCACTTGTTTTGCAAAAATCCTTACTTGACATTTCTCATTCTTTCTCTCAGGTCTCATTTTTTCAAAAATAATTATCCATGCATGAAAACTTATTTTCTTCATAAAATCAATATGGAACAATTAAGGACATTTTGTAGAAAAACTAATTTCTATAATCTTATTAGCTTCTTCTTGTAACTTGAAAAGAAATAACTTTATTGCTTTCAAACCATAAATTTTCTTTGCCTATTTGTTTGCAAAGGTCTTTACTTAAAATTTCCTTAGTCATCCAACTTATTTTCTTTCTTTATGAAAAGAACCATTTTTGTCAACAAAATATTTTCTTTTGGAAGCAAAGTAGAGTAACAAAGATTTAGCTAGCTTTTAAGTAAAAATAGTTTCTAAATTCATAGTGAATTCTTTTTGTAACTTGAAAATGAGTTTATTTTTGTTATCTTATATTTTCACATAAACTTGTTCCTAAGTGACAAAAAGTCTTCTTTTATTTCATTATCTTTAGAAAATAGAACTTTTGGACAACAATCTAAATGAACATGATTATGAGAATAATAATAAACAAAATAACATAAAGCATAAATAATAAAATCAAGTATTGGAGTCTTAGCTTTTTCAAGGCTCCCGGGACTAAGAAATAAACTAGTCCCATAATAAAATAAAATAAATGAAAGAAAAGCTTGTTTTGACTTGATGAGGACAAGTCTAAGACTAGAGACTAGTCTTAAAAACAACTTAAAATAAATAAATTGCATTGAAGTAATTAAATTGCATGAAAGATAAATAAATTGCAAGATTATGAGCTTACATACTCTAAATAGCATATATAACTATATAGATATAGTAGATAGTAGTAAACATAATGAAAATATAGGGAAACATAAAGGAACATAATAGAAACATAAATGATCACGGAGGAATTTTGATTATGAACAAAAACAAAGCATGAACCTATTGTTGCTTTCTTAACCTTCATGGTTTTAGAAAACATACACTAAGCTCATACTAAGTAGATGAATATGGAGACTTCTTGAAGAACTTTTACCTAAAGGAGATGAGCTAAAGAGAACTTCTTGGAGAGCTTCTTGGAGAGAAATTCTAGAGAGATTTTGAGAGAGTAATTTTAGTGTAGAAGTGGTGTGAAAGAAGTGAAAGAGGAGGGGGGTATTTATAGGATTTTGAGGAGTGATTTTTGTGTGATTTAAATAAAGCAAAATTGAAACAATTTGAGAGAGGGAGAGGGACAAGGGGCGCCGGCCATGCTTGTAGGAGGGGGAGTGTGATTTATTTTTTTGACTTTTTGTTAAATAAAAGATGTAATTTGTAAGGTAGATGTGATATAAAGTTATAGGAAAGGTAAAAAGTTAAGATTATAGGTTATATAGAGTGTAAGAGTAGGTGTAAGAAAAAATAGAGATAAAAGAATAGTATAGAATAGTAATAAATAGTGTAATGTAAAGTAGATATGACAATTAAAGTACCGGTAGTAAGAAAATACGCGTATAATAGCTATATCTGTTATTTTTACTTACCGAAAAATTACGAAATTGATATTTTTGGAAAACTTATATTTTTACGAGTCTAACGGTATATTCGGAATATTTTTACTATTCCGGGCTTCCGGACACGTTTTTCGAGAACTGTGTCCGATCGGGTTCAAAGGACACCCGAATTTCGCGAAACTGAAGCTTTTACAAAACCTATGGTTATTACGAGCTATTTGAGCTAATTATCCTAACTTCGTTTTTCCGGGCCAAAGAAAACGGCAATGCTGGATTTAGGTTGATACGGTAAACTAGGGTTTTAATGACCTTTAGGGTTTCGTTTGACTTCCGGTTAGGGTTTTGTGCTAAACCGATTCTGAAAATTTAGGGGTTTAGAATATAAAATATTTATCTAAAAATATAAGACTTTATAAGAATAATAAAATTTTGTAATGAAATAAAAATGAATAGTGCAAAAGACTAATCAATTACCGGTAATAATGGAAATATGATAAAAAGGTTATAACTGATATATTTGGAAATCTTATAAAATTACGAGTCTAACGATACTAATGCTATATTTTTTATATCTCGAGCCCCGGGACATGCTTTTCGAAGTCGGTATCCAAACGGGTTCGAAATAGGTCAAAAATTTACCAATCTGATATTTATAACCGAACTTATATTACTATGAGTTATTCTATATATTTAAACTACATCTTGGCCTCTAAGGTTAGGGGCACTAGACTGCCGGACTTATAATATTGTATTTCAGTTAGGGTTTCCGGGTGATTTTCCAGTTTATATCTTTGCCAAATTGGAAATTGATATCTTATGTTTATGCAACATATTTAATTTGAGAAATTTATTTTATATATCATTTTTGTAAGTATTTATTATCTTTTAACGTTTTCGGAATTCTTGAATTGAGTTATATTTTCGAAAGTCAATTGTTATTTGCTTTTTAATAATTTGTTTTGGGCTTTATATTACCCGATTTTATAAGTCGAAGTTAAATATGGAATTTTTCGTACGTCGTGGTTTTGAATTTGAAGACCACTGAGTTCTTATTTTATTTTTAAGGATTTTCATTTTCTCATGATTAAGATTTTTTTTTTTGAATTCATTCGTGATTTAGGACTTGTCGAAATTCGGTTTTAATTTAGAGTGATTTTTAGGGTTTATTTTCGAAGTTCATCTAAAAATTATTTATTGAAATTTTTCGGGCTTACAACGCCGACTGCCTTCATTCTACGCTGGCGGCTTTGAGCCGGCTTAGGATCCAAATTCAAAATTTTCAAAACGTCCAAAGAGGTGCAAGCTGTCCGCTTACACAGATACGCTGGCAGCCTCTCCATATACGCCGGCAGCTTTGATTCCCAGTAGCCGGCGTACAATGTAAAAGGATGAACGCTGGCTGACTTTTCCAGCGAAAGCCGGCGGCGTTCGGTCAGCCTTAAGAAATTTGATTCTATGGGCTTTCAGCACCGCCTCTAGGCCGGCGGCGTAGAAACCCCAGATGCCGACATGCATTCAAATTTTAGCCTATACGAAAATTATTTTTTGATTTCCCCTGTTTTACTACACTTTGTTCATTTCTCAAAATTCCTCCAAACTAAATTCAAACTTTCCAAGCTTGTTATAGGATCCAAACACTATCCTAATAACAGTATCCTACTTCTAAGCATCAAAACTCTAATCATACTTCCAATTCACAACTCAACTACTAAATCCTTCAATCTCCCATAACATTCATCCCCTCACAACACACTCCTATAAAATACAAATTACCACTCCATTAATCACATAATCTCATCCAAACTATCATCCATGCACCAATTCAGTCTCATACCAATCATCATCTCAAAATCATATATATTCTAACATTTATAAACAATTCAACATAGAACATAAAAATAAAAGATAGAGTTTGTGTTAAACTCACATGATTGAATCTTGGCTTGGAATGATATTCAAATCCTTAAGCTTGTAATAAACCTTGGCTTAGGGTTTACGATTTTGGGATGAGAAAAGGAAGAAAGAAAGAAGAAAGAAAAGAAAAGAATGAAAATTCGTATAAAAATAGGGCTGCCCAAAAAGAGGTCTTAACTTGTTTAAAATCAAGCCAATACTCATCCAACAATTGTCATTAAGGGTATATTTGACCTAAGGTTAATTTAGGCAAATTTCAAATGCGTTTGAATTGAATTTAAGTTCAAAAAGTGGGTTTAAAATTGGCCAAAATTTCTATCATACATCCAAACAATTCAAAGTGAATTTACTAAATTCTAAACATAACACATGCATATTAATTTGAAAAAGACACACACATTCATTACACTAATACACATTTATAGATATCAAACAATAATATTAATTTCATAATACTATTCACATATAAAATAACACATTCATTAATTATATTAACTAAGCACACATATATATATATATATATTTTTTTTTTTTTTCATTCCAATATCACATTGATATGCAATTTAAGGAATTCATGGCTATTTCATAAAATATATCAATCGGGTATTCGAGAATTTGACATTTAGTTAACTCATTTTTATAGTTATTTTTGTTATGTTTTGTATTGTTCCTTATTTGACTTAGTATAGTACTTCGTATTTATTTAATAATTTTCTCGTAATGTAAAGATATCCTTCCTAAATTTAGACAATTTAATTTCCATTGTTATCTAAAGTCTATAGATATCTATTTAAAAAAACACTTGATAATTACTATACTTCTGACTTTTCTTGTAAAATGTATTAAATTCGTTATAATAATAAACAATTAGTAACATTAAGATTTGATAAATTTACAAAAGTTACTTTCAAAAATATCAATAATACTATCTCTTGGCTGAATAATAATAATAATAATAATAATAATAATAATAATTAATAATAATAATAATAATAATAATAATTAAGGTAATAACAATAATAATAATTACGGTAATGACAAAATAACAAACAAGGATAATGATAATAATAATGATTTGTGAATAATAATACTTGTAATATTCATCATATAATTTAAATTAATAATACTTTCACAATTTCTTATTCATTAAAGTTAATATTAGTAGTAATATTACTAAATAGCTTTAAGCTTAGCTTTTGGCTTTTTAGTTATATTTAAATTAAATTAATGGACTTAAATTAAATTAATGATAGTGATTTATATCACTAATAATCATTTCTTGATAATGTTAATATCACTAATTCATAATACTTATGTCAATAATCAATTATATATTACTTAAATACTATATATTTATTAATACAGAATTTTTTTTTAATTTAAACTCAATATTAAATAATTTCAATATTATATTACTAATAAGTAATAATATTCTTAATAATACAAAAAAAAATAAAAATAATAATAGTACTAAAAATATTTGTAATATTAATTTTTATATTATTTAGTTTAATTATTTCATTTTAAAAAAATTATAAAATAAAAAATGCCAAGAGGTACATGGGGTGGAACATGCACGTGTTCCTCCCATGCTCATCTAGGGAAGTACTGTTCATCGTCTTCCCCGATGAGCTCAGCCATTTTCGACCGAAATCCGGCGTTACAATGCTCCCCAATTGATTCCTATGAGTTCCTACAATGTTTTACTACATGAATGTCAACTCAAAACAACAACATGATTCATGGTTTTCGAATCAAAGTTGTAAGCCCCGGAAAATTTCAATAAATAATTCCAAAATGAACTTCGAAAATAAACCCTAAAAAATAACTCCAAATTTACTGAAGATTTTGATAAGTCCTAAATCACGAACGAATCCAGAAATTTCTTAATCTTGAGAAAATGAAAATCCTTAAAAATAAAATAAGAACTCAATAGTCTTCAATTCTAAAACCACTACGTACGACAAATTCTATACGTAACTCCGACTTATGAAATCGGGTAATATAGAACCCAAAAATAAATTATTAAAAAGTAAATAACGATTAACTTTCGGAAATGAAACCTAATTCAAGAATTCCGAAAACGTTAAAAGATATTAAATACTTACAAAAATGAAATGTAAAATAAATTTCTCAAATTAAATATGTCGTATAAACATAAAATATCAATTTCCAAATTGACAAATATCTAAACCAGAAAATCACCCGAAAACCCTAAGTGGAATACAATAGTTTAAGTCCGGCAATCTAGCACCCCTTGTAAACCCCTAAATTTTTAGAATCGGTTTAGCATAAAACCCTAAACCGGAAGTCAAACGGAACCCTAAAAGTCAACAAAACCCTAGTTTACCGTATCCATCTAAATCCGGCATTGCCGTTTTCGTTGACCCTGAGAAACGAAGTTGGGATAATTAGCTAGAATAGTTCGTAATAACCAAAGGTTTTATAAAAGTTTCAGTTTCGCGAAATTCGGGTGTCCTTCGAACCTGATTGGACACAGTTCTCGAAAAACGTGTCCGAAAGCTCGGAATAGTAAAAATATTCCGAATACACCGTTAGATTTGTAAAAATATAAGTTTTTCAAAAATATCAGTTTCGAAATTTTTCGGTAAGTAAAAATAATAGATATAGCTATTATACGCGTATTTTCTTACTACCGGTACTGTAATTGTCATATCTACTTTACATTACACTATTCATTACTATTCTACACTATCTTTTATCTCTACTTTTTCTTACAACTATTCTTACACTCTACATAACCTATAAACTTAACTTTTTACCTTTCCCATAACTTTATATCACATCTACCTTACATATTACATCTTTTATTTAACAAAAAAGTCAAAAAAATAAATCACACTCCCTCACTACACTCATGGCCGGCGCTACCCCCCTTCACATGCCCATCAATTTGTTTTGATTTCACTTTATTTTAATCACACAAAAATTACTCCTCAAAATCCTATAAATACCCCCCTCCTCTTTCACTTCTTTTAGACCACTTCTACACTAAAATTACTCTCTCAAAATCTCTCAAGAATTTCTCTCCAAGAAGTTCTTAAAGAAGTCCTCTTTAAGCTCATCTTCTTTAGGTAAAAGTTCCTCAAGAAGTCTCCATGTTCATCTACTTAGTATGAGCTTAGTGTGTGTTTTCTAAAACCATGAAGGTTAAGAAAGCAATAATAGGTTCTGTCACGCCCCGAAGGGTACCCTAAACGTGGCAGTCCGCCGTACACAATATTAAAGCCTAAGAATGACCACCTCAGTCACGCGAAGGCTTCCATACTATGTACAAGGCGTCTAACACATAAAGGAGACAAATCGGAATGATACATTTTATGTTGATACAGTTGAGTAACAATGTAAAGGAAATACAATCCACTATACTCCAAATACAAAACACTATACTTCAAAATATAAATCATCAAGCTTCAATTACATTTATCCCAAGACTTCACTACATAAAACTATTACAAGGCCAATCGTAAAGCTTAGCCAAAAACTTCAAGCATTCTTATATCTTGCCGAATCCCGAAGTCATTCTCGACTTCAACCATCTCGGTCCCCACTTAGCATTTCTTGGTATAACCTGCTCATTTAAACAACTATTGGGTATAAGCTACACTAGCTTAGTGAGTGTAATCTCCCACAAAAACATTTATGTCACAACAATTCAACCAAGTTTTAATCAAGCAAGTGTATGCATCAAACATATGAGTTCAACATACATATGACCAACCGGAAATCATATGTGGATGGAATTGCGCCCTCCATCCCGGGTTAGCAGATTAACGAATCCTGCGGTACGACAATATCCTGTTTATGGCTCACGGCTAACCTACGATTATTCGATGTCGTTTATGGTTCACGACTAACCTACGATTATTCGATGTCGTTTATGGTTCACGACTAACCTACTACGATTATTCGATGTCGTTTATGGTTCACGACTAACCTACAAATGCTCATGCTCCATCCCCTTGTGATATGCACATGTCAATTTATCATTTACTCAAGTAGTTGATTAAGCCAATTTACATAGGCGATCAATCAATTTATCAGACAATCCATCATAGCTAACTATACAATCAAAGTTTATCACCCGGTTTCGATATTCTTAATTTGTTTCTCACATCATCAACAATCATATAATTTCCCAATAATCCCCATCATTCATATTCCATTCAATTGACCTACATTCTAGTGCATTACTTTACAAGCACATACAATAAATGAATTGGGAAGAAAAACTCACTCGACCATTGGATCACCGGTCTTCTAGTAATAATAATCCGGTGGTAGGGAATCGTCGAACTCATAACCTAAAAAGGAAGAAATACTCTAATCAGTATTTCAACTCAAACTAATCCAACGACTTCATACGAATTTATCAAATTCGTAATTCGCGTCCTAAGCGGGAATTCCAACTTAAAACGGCCATAACTTGGTCATTTTAAACTCGGAATCTCGCAAATTTTATATCGATTTCTATCTACTTCGGAAGAGCTTTCTAAATACGAAGCTTAAATAAATCAAGTTTTGAAAATATCTAAGTACTAAGAAGCCTCGGTAATTTTGAGGATTCAGATCTGTACAGCGGGTTTATCAATTCCAAAAATGCGGTTTTCATGAATGCATTTGAGATTCCTAAGTATGAAATGATACTAAATGCAATGGTAATGATTTTCCCTATCATGAATGTCATGATGTGAACTTTAATGAGTCTATGTTCTTATAACTTTTTAAATTTAAAGAATTTTAAAACAAACTTTTCTTAGAAACCATTTTATACCAATGTTTAGTAAGTGAATTCACTACACTTGACCACAACTACATATTACAAGGATTTTCTTTAGAAAACTCTACTTTGTTTAAAGAAATTTTGACCCTTATATTAGTTATATCCTAAGGCCTTTATTTCTTTATTAAAATCCACATTTGTAAACTTTTAAGTGGGTCTTTTACTATGGAGTTTCCAAAAATCCGAATTTACAAAAGTCCATTTTCAAGTTGATTCCTTTAGGGAAAATATATTTTATACTTGAAACTTTAAGTATCTATTGTACCTATCCTAAGGACTTCATTTGTTCAAGAAAATATCATTTTTGAAGTTGGAAAAATAGTGTTTTCTAACCTTACATCCATTATTACGAATTTTATCTACATGACTTTTAGCTCAAAACTTCTATGGACTTCATTTCTTGTTTCCAACATTTTCTTTAGTAAAAACTCATTTAGACTCATGAAAAATACTACTATACATTATCTATTACCCATAGGCTTCATTTCTCTTATAAAATCTATGTTTAGAAGTTGATAAAAGTGTTTTTGACCTAGGTTTCCAAAGTGATCCGAATTTACACAAGTTCATATTTTGAAAAGTGTTTTCCTTTTTGACTTTATTAACTTATCTAACCATAGATCTACATACTAGGAAGGTGATTTACTAAAGACAAAAGCATTAAAGACTATTAATGCACATAACACAAAATAGAAATGAAACCTTAAATGCCTACATGATCATGAGTAGCAAAATGATAGATCTAATATTTCATATGCTCAAATGAGTTTTGAAAACATAAAAACTACATTTTTATAAAAGATCTTTAGTTCAAAATACGTTTTGATGGATAAACATAAAGCTTTTGCCATGAAAGCTCCTTTAAAGGTTAGATCTATTTTGTAATGGTTCGGTATTCTTGTTTTGATATTTCATTGTCCCTACTAAAAGATCATGGGGACTTTTAGTTGAAATATCCAAGAATCACTTAGCCATAACAAGATCTAAAGGTGGAAGGAGGTAAAAGCTTACTTACTTGAAGTAAAAAAATAGGAGATGGAATGAAGAAATGGAAGTTGTGTGTGTGTGTGTGTGGCTTCAAAAAGTTTCGGCCAAGAGGGAAAGAGGGAGTGGAGAGGAGAGAAAAAGAGAGTGTTTTGAGAGCTTTGCACTTTTCAAAAGTTGAGAAATGAAAGAATGAAGAGAGAGAGAGAAAAAGTAGTATATATATGGAATGGGATTAGGTTAAATGGAGTTAGATTAAATAAAAAAAAAATTTGCAAAATGGACAATGGGAGGGGGGACTATTCACGTCGGCACTATTCATGGAGGAGGGAAGAAGTTTGAAAAACTTTTACTTTGATTGATTGATTTAACATGATGTGAAATTGTTATGAGATGTAAGGGAAGTTAAGGACAAAAGTTATGGAAAGAAGGAGTTGATTTGAGTGATGGTAAGGGTTAGGCTTGTAGGGTAGGCTAATAGGTAGACTAGGTAGTACTTTATGAATAGTAGGGAATAGTTGACAAGACAATTTAATTTCCGGTAGTAAGGAAATACGAATAAAAAGGCTATAACTGTATTTTTCGTAAGCCGGAAAATTATGAAAAATATATTTTTGAAATCCTTATTTTATTTCGATTCAAATGAGTACTCATAAAGAAGTTTTGAAATTCTAGTTTCGGGGCACGCTTTTCTATGATGGGTCTCGGGATGACCCGGAATTGAAATTTTCTTAAAATCTGATCTTTTCTTGGTTTGAAATATAATCAAGAACTATATTCAAAATTAGTTTTGCTTATAAAAGTTTCTTATTTGGAAACCGAGGAAAAGCCGGAATTAGGGTATCTCGGTCTTTCTCACAAAGCTTGAGCTAAACTGATTTAGGGTTTCATTTTCTGGTTTTCGAAGTTTACTTGATTTCTAGGAAATCCAGGGTATAAAAAAATAATAATAATAATAAAATTGTGTAATGAAATGAAATGAATAGTGCAAAAGACTAGTCAATTACCGGTAGAAATGAAAATACGGTAAAAAGGTTATAACTGTAACTTTTATAACCCGAAAAATTATATAACTGATATATTTAGAAATCTCGCGGAATTACGAGTCTAACGGTACTAATGGTATATTTTTGATATCTCTAGCCCCAGGATACGCTTTTCGAAGTCTGTATCCGAACGGGTTCAAAATAGGTCAAAAATTTACCAATCTGATATTTTCAAATAAACTTATTTTACTACGAGCTATTCTACATATTTAAACTATCTTTCGGCCTCTAGAGTTAGGGCGCTAGATTGCCGGACTTACACTATTGTATTCCGGTTAGGGATTCCGGATGATTTTCCGGTTTAGACATTGCCAAGTTGGAAATTGAGATTTTCTGTTTATACAACGTATTTAGTTTGAGAAATTTATTTTAAATTTTATTTTTATAAGTATTTAATATCTCTAACTGCCTTCGGAAATCTTGAATTGAATTATTATATCCGGAGTAATATCGGTAATGGTTACCGGATATGATTTTCTTGAGTTTGAGTCAATTATCGATTTTTTTGGAATGATTTTGGGGAAATCTTGATTTTTATAATTTGCTTTGAAAAAGGATCTTCGTAATGTTTTGTTTTCGTATTTATTTTTTTCCTTCGATTTAAGGTTTTATGAACAATTGGTCAACTTAAGGATTATTTAATTTGTTATTTTGTTTCTTGAATTCTTCCTTCTTAAGATCACGAGATTTCAATTTCTAACTTGTTCTATGATTCTTGGAAGTTTGATTTGATCGTTAGGGCTTTATTGTGATTTCCGTCTCTTAGGATTATTAGTCTGGTCGTTTGGGGAATTTCCAAAGTCTATATTTTATTATTGGCAGATAAAGTTTTCTTAATCGTGCCAAAGCCTAGTTATGGAATTGGCCTTTGGTGATCCTGATCCTTTAAATTGTCATGTTATGGATTAACTTGCTTTTTAGCAAATTTTCACTGTGTTTTATTTTTATCCCGATTTTTATGAATTATAGATTAGGTAAGAAGTTTATCTTACGTAAGGGTTTTTGGACCTAAGGACTTTTGTAGTCCTTATATTATTTTTAGATTTTGTCAAGACTAATGAATTCTTACTTTCATTTATATTTCGGGACTCGTTCAACGTTCGGTTTTAATTTGGAGTGATTTTTAGGGTTTATTTTCGAAGTTCATCTTGGAATTATTTACTGGAATTTTCCGGGGCTTACAGGTTCATACTTTGTTTTTGTTCATAATCATAATTTCTTTATGTTCATATTCATTTATGTTTCTCTTATGATCATTTATGTCTCTTTTATGTTCATAACTATCTACTATATCTACATAGCTACATATATTATTTAGAGCATATAAGCTCATGATCTTGCAATTTATTTACCTTTCATGCAATTTATTTACTTCAATGCAATTTATTTATTTCAAGTTGTTTTTAAGACTAGTCTCTAGTCTTAGACTTGTCCTCATCAAGTCAAAACAAGCTTTTCTTCTTTCATTTCATTTTATTATGGGACTAGTTTACTTCTTAGTCCCGGGAGCCTTGAAAAAGCTAAGACTCCAATACTTGACTTTATTATTATGCTTTATGTTATTTTGGTTATTATTATTCTCATAATCATGTTCATTTAGATTGTTGTCCATAATTTTATTTAAACAAAAAGAAGAATTTTGTCACTTAGAAATAAGTTTATGTAAAGTATAAAATCTATAAAGCAACACAAAATAAACTCATTCCTTTTACAAAAAGAACTCACTATAATTTTATAAACTACTTTTACTTTAAAAGCCACTTAGATCTTTATATCCCACCTTGTTTTTCAAAAGAAAATATTTTGTTGACAAAAATGGTTCTTTTCATAAAGAAAGAAAATAAGATGGATGACTAAGGAAATTTTTAAGTAAAGACCTTGCAAACAAATAGGCAAAGAAAATTTATGGTTTGAAAATAATAAAGTTATTTCTTTTCAAGTTACAAGAAGAAGTTAATAAGATTATAGAAATTAGTTTTTCTACAAAAAGTCCTTAATTGTTCCACATTGTTTTTATGAAGAAAACAAATTTTCATGCATGGATGATTATTTTTGAAAATGAGAAAAAGAATGAGAAATATCAAGTAAGGATTTTTGCAAAACAAGTAAACAAAGGAATTTACACAAGAAAAATGAAGAATAACATATTTCCTAAGAAAACTTCAAATATAGTATTAATGTAACTTAGAAAGTAGAAAATTTTATTTTCAAAAGTCACTTGAAAAGATAAATAAAACCAACATAAAACGTTTTTAGAAAACAAAGAAAGCAAGGTATTCATTTCAAAGAAATTTACAAAAACAATTTCCGAAAAGCTTCAACCCGACATTGTTTTACCTAAGAAAAATAATTGGACAACAAGACACTTGAGCATGCTTAAATATGAGTTATATAGTTATAAAAAGAGAATTTTTCAACTATATAGATAACTAAGTATTTATCAAACAAATTTTGATTTCTTGAACCAAAGTTGTTTTTACTTGAAAATCCGTGGTGAATTTTGTCACCACTTTTTCGGAGCCTATATGGCTTTGTTTGATGGAAATAATTTTGGAAATGGGTAGATCTTTTCGAGTAGGTAGAAATCGGTATATTATATGCGCGATTCCGAGTTAAAATGACCAAGTTATGGCCATTTTAAGTTGGAACATTCTTCTATACGAACTTTAACGTTCTTTGACATTGTTTTGTCAAAATTCAAGAAAATCATCAAGAAAAACTCATTGTGGGTATTTTCTTTGGTTAGGTAACCCGAGGAAGGATTCCTTTACCCCAAGAACTATTACGATTAAGTGGAGTGTGTGAACGACTCATCCGCTTAGAGGAATAGACGACAATGGCATCGTGAGTTTATTTCCATTAAATGCTATACTTGTTGTGCTTGTAAATAGTTGCACTAGAGTTAGGAAAAGATAAACCGATATGCATGTAAAATAATTCCTTGAAAGAATTCTAAGAATATCGAAGCCCGAATTGTTCTAAGTGATTGTTTTAGTTTAATATTGATTTGTGTGAAATTCCTTGATCGCCATAAAGTTGAAAATAATTATGTTATGACTTTATAAATTAATGAACTCATGCATACCACGAAGTGAGTCACATTGCATGGTTGGGTTATTATCCTTGGGTGAGAAGGATAGTAAGCTCATGTCGAAAGCAACACTTGGCGGGAGATCCGAAAGCGATTGCTTGGCGGCTTAATGGAATATGCTTGGCGGTTGATCCGAAAGCAAGGTCAAATCAAGTAGATTCGGAATACTTGGCGATGAGTGCTCGCAAGTTTAAAACTTTTTAATGAATGCTTGGCGATGAGTGCTCGCAAGCTTAAAATTTTCTGTTATTAAAACTACTTGTTTTGAGGATAAGTATCACCAAACCCCGAATGGAGGGCGTAAATCCATTCAACATATAGTTCCCGGAAAGCTATATGCTTGTTTGCCCACGTGCTTGTGCATTACATTTGTTTGATTAAATCAACTTGTTTGAATCTTGTTACAAGAAGTTATTTATGGAAATAGTTCTCACTAAGCCTATTAGCTTATACCCCAATAGATATCTTTTGCAGTTCCCGTACTTATGGTTAAGGCCACGTGGACCATGCGGGCAGGTAATCTCTCTTGAACATTAGAAATTTGGGTAAAATTTAGCTAGTATTAGCATGCATATATTTATATAATAGATTAGTAATTTAGGGTGTTGTCCCTAAGTTTGTAAAGTCTTTATGAATGAATAATTATTGTGAATCCTCTTTTCTTAATATGTTTTTATATCTCCTTAAGCTTCATAATTCCTATATGGTCCTCTAAAGTTGTGAAAGTACGCCTTACACTTAATATAAAAGCTTTTGGAATGGCTAAGGTTGTCATACTTAAGCTTTAATTGAGTGTGGCGGACTGTCACGTTTAGGGTACCCATTGGGGCGTGACACCCCTAACCCTAGAGGCCAAGATGTAGTTTAAATATGTAGAATAGCTTGTAGTAATATAAGTTGTTTAAAAATATCAAATTGGTAAATTTTTGACCTATTTTGAACCCGTTCAGATATATACTTCGAAAAGCGTGTCCCGGGACTAGATATAAAAAATATACCATTAATACCGTTAAACTCTTAATTTCATAAGATTTCCAAATATATCAGTTATATAATTTTTCGGGTTATAAAAGTTACAGTTATAACCTTTTTATCGTGTTTTTATTACTATCGGTAATTAATTAGTCTTTTGTACTATTCACTTTTATTTCATTACATAATTTTATTATTCTTATAAAGCCTTATTTTTTTAGATAAATATTTTATATATTATAGAAAATTTTGTTTTTCTAAAATATAGTTAGTTCGGGCTTTTCCAAGATCAGATTCTGTTTAAGACCCGATACTAAAAATAAAATAAATTAATTTAATAATTAAAAAATATTTGAAAAATATTTTTATTTTCATAAAATAATTTTTTAGAATTTTTCGGGTTATAAAAATATCATTTATAACCTATATTCGTGTATTTTGATCATACCAGACACATATTTGTTAAAATACTAAAATAATTCTAATAATTATTTAATTTAAATTATGAAAAATCTGCTACAAATATTTGGAATAAATTTTCCAATTTTATTTTATTAAGAAAGTACTCTTACAACCCATACTTTCAAGTACACCTTTTACATATCACTTCTTTTTCACTTCAATCTTTTTACACTTCATTATATCACTTCATGGACGATTTTTTCCTCCATTATGGCGGCCATTGTCCTTTAATTTACTCCATTTTGATAAATTAATTATATTTTACTCCTTCTTAAAGAAGCTACATTATACATTTATTACACAATTCAATTTCAAGTCAAATTACGAACAATTTCCCCTTTCTCTCCTCTTCCTCTTTCACGTGCAGTACCTATACACTTGCTGCCTTTGTTTTATTTTTTTCTTCCTTTATTCGCTAATACACTCATTTTCTCTCTCTCATTCATTTACTCATTCTTCCCTTTTTCATTCCTTAGCTTTTTCTCTCTCTTTTTCCTCTCTTTTCTTCTTCATTTTTACTCTTGTTCTTACAAGAACCAAGCTACCCCCAATTCTTTTATTAGCTCCCACCTATATTTCTTGAAGATTTTTAAGCAAATCATCTTCTCAAAGCTTCCATAACTGATATAGGTAAAGTGTAATGAGAGTTTCATGCATCAAATGACCTTCCATAAGCTTAAAAGCTTAGGATGATGATGCCAAAAATGAAACACTCCTTTTCTCTATGATTTTTCTCTTGTATCATTCTTATTTTCTTGTTTAAAGTAGTTATATTTTGTAGATCTAACTTTTTGTAGCTTTGATTTTTGTTTATGCCATAGATCTTGATAATTGAGTTATTATTTTTGTTATTACTTATGATTTATGCATATATTCCTCATTCACATGTGTTCATGCACTCAAAACTAGTGTAGTAAACTAGATTTAGTGTTTTGAGTTCATAAAATGCATTAGACTTTGTTTTATGTTCATGGATAACTTGTAGTAGTATGATGAGAGTAGGAATGTTTTAGAAAACTCAAGATCTATTTTATTTTCAACATAAATCATTTTTGAAAATTCGGATGAAAAATGAACCATATTTAGAAAAGTTATTTTTCAACTTCAAAATGTGTATTTTTCATTTAAAATGAAGGGCTTAGGGTATAGATAACATAAATGAGTGATTTTGATGAGCAAAGTTTAGATCTATGAGTTTATAGTTTACTACCATGGGTTTCTTTAAGATTTATGTTCATATTAAGTATAGATCTTGGTTTTGAACTTAAACAAAAATAGTGAAATTCGTATTTTGGCAAGACCCCCATTTAAAAACCACTTTCTAAGTGTCAAAATGAAGTTTTTACTTGAAATAATAAAAGCTTAATGTATGTATATCATCAAGACTTCTTTTTAGAAGAATCAAAGGTGATTTTCAAAAGTTATTTTCAAAATAAAAATCTTATTTTCGGATTTAGGTCAAGACATATTTTAAAAACATGTTTTCCAACTCAAAAATGAAGTTTTTATTCAAGATATGGAAGGCTCTTAAGATAGGATATGTGAGGAATGGATTTTCGTAAGTTTAGATAGATTTTATCAAAAAATATGTCTAAAAATAAATTTTGTAAATTCAGATCCCAACCAAGACAAATTTTGAAAACCTATTTTTCAACTTCAAAACAAGACTTTTATTAAAGAAATAGAAGCCTTAAGGTATAGGTTTGATTAGGGAATGGTTTTTGAAAGACTAAATGAGTTTTACAAAGAAAACAAGCTCAAATGAATTTCTCAAAATTCGGATTTGAAAATAGCCACGATTTAAACACCTATTTCCAAATGCCAAAATGATAATTTTGATAGGAAAATGAAGTCCTAGGGTATATATATAACAAAGACCAAGTTTTGATAAGGATAAAAGGATCTTATCAAAATATAACCTTAGAACAATAAATGGTTTCCAAGAATAGGTTAAACAATGTTTCCATTCTTTAAAATTTTGTAAAATCCGTACTTAGGCAAACCACCTATGTAAACACCTACTTTCTAACCCCAAAGTGAAGGTTTTTATTGAAACAATGAAGGTGATGATTATATAGATCATCAAGGTTGAGTTTTGATAAAAGAAAGTATGATTTTACAAGAAGAAAAACTATTTTTCTTAAGTCTAGTATAATTCAAAGTTTTACAAAGTAAAGGTTTTCAAAAAGAATTCTTACTAATATATGTATACATATAGGTAGATCATCTCATAACCTTCATAACAATAGCTTGTAGGTAATACATATATGCATGATGCATTGTAGAAATAAAGTATGAAAATTGAGTTTATCCAAAATTTGTAAATTTGGATGATTTCAAAACTATGCCTTAAAAACCCATTTATCAACTCCAAAACTTGTGTTTTGTATGAAAAATGAAGAGTTTAGGTCATAGGTATCATCAAGTAATGATTTTGATAAATTAAGATAGGATTTGCTAAGAAAAATATATAGAACAAGGAATAGAAATGAAGTAGGAAAAATTTGAGTTGTTGTCATTTTAAGAAAGTCGTAATAATGGAATAATGACATGAAAACCCATATTTTCCAAACTCAAATTAGAAGTTTTATCAAAGAAATGAAGTCCTTAGTAGTTAGGCATGGTAGAGCCTTAATTTTCTAAGTATCAAATGACTTTTACTTAAAGGAATCACTCAAAAACTAATTTTTACAAAATTCGGATTTTGGAATCTACCCTACTTGAAAACATGTTTACAAAGTGCAAAATGGAAATTTTTATGTAGAAATGAAGGACTTAAGTAATAGATATAATGAAGATTCAATTCTAACTTAGATAACTAGAAATTCTTAAGGATTAATCCCAAAACACAAGTGAGTTATCAAAGTTAGGAAACTAGTATTCTTAAAAGTAGTTATCCTTGAAGTCTTGCAAAATAAAGAGTTATAAAATTTTCTTTTTGCAAAAATCATCAAGATCATGCATACATTAAGCTCATCTCATGTCACTCATGTTGGGAAATCATTCATATTGCATGTATGGCTAATCTATATAGTAGGAACATTACAAACATGTACAAAACTATTTTTCGGAAATTGAAATTGCTACTGTCCTAATCTGATCCGACCTTTTTGAAGCTTCAGAGTTTTCAAAACTTAAATATAATATTAGAATTAGATAGATCTTTCGAAGTGGATAGAAATCGATAAATAATTTGCGAAATTCCAAGTTAAAATGACCAAGTTATGGCCATTTTAAGTTGGAATTCCCGCTTAGGACGAGATCGTTTGGATTAGTTTAAGTTAAAATACTTATTAGAGTATTTCTTCCTTTTTAGTGATCCCGAATTTGATGATTTCTTATCACCGGACTACTTGTACTAAGAGACCGGTGATCCAATGGCCAGTGAGTATTACTTCCGATTTCATTTATTGTATGTGATTGTAATAATAGTTGCACTAGATATTTGGTAAAGATAAAATGGATATGCATGATGGGGACAACGGACTATGTATGCTTGTGTTGATATAGAAATGGAATGTAAGAATATCGAAGTGAGTGATTAATTATTGCTTGTATAGATGAATTAGAATTGATTGTCTGCGATTATTAATTGATCACTTAAAAGAATTGGTATAATTGATTACTTGGAAGTAAGATGAAATTGAACTCATTCATATCACGATGGGGATGGAGCATTAGCATTTGTTGGTTTATCGTTGTACTTAAACGATTTTATAGTTTATAGTTGTTCGTAAGCTGAAACGGTCTCAATTCGTACCGCGGATTCGTTAATCTGCTAACTCGAGATGGAGGGCGCAAGTCCATTCACATATGATTTCTGGCAGGTCATATGTTTGTTGAATTCATGTGTTTGATGCATATCACTTATCTGACTAATCACTTGATTGTATGATGTGTTAGAAATGCAATCCTGGAAGTTCTTACTCACTAAGCTAGTATAGCTTATACCCCAAAAGATGTTTGAGTAAACGGGTTATCTCGAGAATGCTAAGTGGGGACCGTAATGGTTGAAGTCGAGAATAACTTCGGGATTCCGGCAAGAAATGAGAATACTTGAAGTTATTAGCTAGGTTTTATTATTTGCCTTGTAATAATTTTATGTAGTGAAATCTTTTTATAAACTATAATGGAAGCATAATGTTTTGTATTTGGAGTATAGTAAATTGAAATTCCTTTACATTGTTACTCAAGTTATATCAACGTAAATATGTATTACTCTGATGAATCTCCATATGTTAGACGCCTTGTACATAGTATGGAAGCTTACGCTTGACTGAGGTGGTCATTCTTAGGTTTGAATATTGTGTAGGGCAGACTGCCACGTTTAAGGTGCCCTTCGGGGCATGACAAAAGTAGTGTAACTAGGGTTTTTAGATTTGACCTTACTCGAGCCTATTCGATGAAATTCGAAGCCTGTTCTTAGGTTGGTTATGATCCTACGATCATCAGAAGTCAGTTCCAATCCTTGTTTTTTAGAAAAACACACCAAAATACAATAACTTATCTTGTTCTCAGTTTAAGTTTTTTTCATGTTATATTCTTCTTTGATTCGAACCAAAGTGTTTTGGATAAGTTGAACTCTGTTCTTAGGTCATTTTGGATGTTATTTAGGAGTTGTTTTAATTTGGAAATTTTGGAAGTGATTGATGTTTGTTTGCTTATCCATCAAGAGTTATAAACATATATATATATATAAGAGAAATGAGGACGGTTTTCTTCGACAAATGCATCCGATTTCTCCACATTTGTACACTATTTCCTCCAGTTGTTTTGTTGTCATTAATGAGGGAGATGAGTTGGCAATATTTGATTTGCTTGTGAGTTGATTTTGTTGACTATTTGTGCATTATTTGGAGGATTTTTCACACAAATTTCGGTTCTCATTGTTCAAGACAATCCAAACCCTACATTTTGTTCAACTTGGACTAATCCTACATATTTATATATATTATTAATATTTTAGACAATATCAATCTATATTTTTGGGTAGTTTATTAAGTTAATCAGGTACAATTGAGCAAATATTTAAGAGTTTTTGTCCAAAAATATTTTTATAGGATTCTACAAAATGTTTAGTTTATCAAATGATACAACTTTAAGTTTTAAATTTACGCAATTAATTGTTTTTAGAATTTTATCTCCTGCGATTAAAGTTTCCTAAGCTTATTAGGTCAATTTTTGTTTTAGGCTCTAATAGCTTAAGAAAACCCTAATCAGAAAATGGTGTGATTCAAGTATTTATTTGAAGTCTAGATCTTTAGTTATACATCTGTTTATATTTTTATTATTTATTTATAATCCTATCGGTTTATCTTTAGGTTATCGTTTCCCATCTATAAGCGTAGTTGGTTAACTACCCATTATTACATTTGGTATATTAGCTAAATTATCTATATATCTTAGGTTTTTGATACTTACTATGAAATCCTATTAGTAATGTTTAATACTATCTAGGAATCTTGAATTTAGGATTTAAATCCATGTATAGGCTCATTACTACTCATTGTTCTAGTCTCAAGTCTTTATTGAGTTCAATAGTAGTCATTTAATCTCTATATTTATATTTTTCTATCTATTCTATTTGTATGACAAATTTTGGGGTTTGAAAATTTGGGTTTCCTTTAATCATATCTTGAATTATCAGTTCAAGATACAAAATCTCGTTTTTAGTATCAATTAGGGTCAAAGAAGTCCTTCATTCTGCTTTTAAATCTTAACTCAGCCAAATTCAAGTTAATGATCTATTCTTAGGTTTTTATTGGATTCTTGGTTTACTAACTAGTTCATACTTTTTATTTTAGTAATCATGTACTAATGTGAAAATTTTCCAGGGTTTATAGAAGTAATTGAAGATGATATGCTTGTTGAAATGAACAAGTTATTAGAAGCTCTTAAAAAGGCTGATTTAAACTTAGCTGAAAATGATAATGAGATAAAATTGCTTAAGAATGAAAAACAGTTTTTAATACAAACAAGTTCTTTGCTTGTTGATGAAAACGACATTTTAAAACATGATAATGAACAAATTGCATGTTGATAATGAAAAATTAAGAAAAGAAAATAGTGTGCTGAAAGAAGAAACTGGTATTTTGAAAGTAAAAATAAATGAGCTATCTAATTCAATAAAGAATAACTTTTATAAATTTAATGAAAGTGATAAAAAAAAACTAACAATGTTGATTTTGTCTTAAAGATTATCTTGTGAAAAACATGGTTTAGGATATGAGCATGGATCTAATTCAAATGCATATAAGAAAACTGTGTTTGTAAAAGCTAAACTAAGTACAAATGATGAACCAATTGCTAAAAGACAAGATTTTAATTTAAATTATGTGAAAAGAAATTATATATGAAAAACCAAAGGGTATACCAGAAGTTATTCTTCTTATAGATATCATCAAAACAATTCCAAAGGGTATTGGAAGTTACCCAATCCAGAACAACATGAAACAGGTAAACAATAGGTATTGTAATACATTTCATATACATGTTTCTTTTGTAATAAACCTGGTCATATTGAAAAATATTGTTATTATAAAAGAAACAAGCTCAGTAATCAATAAGTTAAAGAAAGAAATCAAACGAGCTTGTCTTATGAAGGACTTAAACTTATTTGGGTTCCTAAAAAGGTTTAATCATTTTGAATTTTGCAAGAACATGAAGCTAAGATCAAAGAAACATGGTATCTAGACAGTGGATGTTTTAGACATATGATAGGAAACGCTTCATTGTTCAATAGCATAACATAGGAAGAAAAAGGATAGGTAAAATTTGGAGATGACAGTAGAGGTAAAATTGTGGCAATTGGAGATATCGGTATGCCTCCTTACACCATAGAAAATGTGTATCTTGTAAAAGGACTAAAACATAACTTACTAAGCATAAGTCAATTGTGTGACAAAGGGTATAAAACGGTTTTTAAAAAAAATAAATGTTTTGCTTGTAATGAAAATGGTATAACATTTTTTAAGGTTTTAGAAAGAAAAATATATATTTGATAAAACCTAATGAAGTTAAAGATGCTTGTTGTCTGTAATCTGTGAATGATAATATTTTTGCTTGGCATAAATGTTTAGGTCATGTAAATTTTAATCAATTAGAAAAGTTATCTAAAAGGAATATCATAAGAGGATTGCCTAAAATCAATATTAGAAAAGATGTGAAATGATGCTTGCTTGAAAAATAAAATGGTTTCTGTATCACATAAAAGCAAAAATGAAATATCAACTAAAAGACCTCTTGAATTGTTATATCTTGATTTATTTGGACCTACAAGAGTTTTAAGTATGGGTGGAAGTAAATATGGACTTGTTATTATTGATGATTATTCAAGATATACTTAGGTTATATTCTTACAACATAAAAGAGATACTTTTGATTCTTTTCAAAAATTTGAAAAACAAATTCAAAATGAAAAAGGAATTTCCATAATTAGTCTTAAACTGATCATGGAAAAGAGTTTCAAAATTCAAAATTTATAAATTTTATGAAGAACAAGGTATATCTCATAATTTCTCAGCTCCATATATACCTCAACAAAATGGAGTTGCAGAACACAAGAATAGAACAATACAAGAAATGACAAGATCTATGTTAAACGAAAGTGGTATTGCTTGGTATTTTTAGGTAGAAGTAGTTTCTACAGCTTGCTACATCATCAATCAAGTATACATACGACGTATGACTTCCAAAACAGCATATGAACTCTTCAGAGGTAAGAAACCCAACATTTCTTATTTTCATATTTTTGGTTTTAAATGTTTTATGAAAAAAAAAAAAGGTCTTAATCTTGGTAAGTTTGATGAAAGATCTGATGAAGCTATATATTTAGGATATTCTTTAAATAATCGTGTTGATTGTGTTTTTCATAAATCATCTAAAACTATCGAAGAATCAATAAATGTTAAGTTTGTTGAAGATATAAAGGATGATGAATCTGGTGATGAAAAAGAATCCAAATTTAAAGAAGAATCTTGTTCAGAACTAAAGTCTGAAGCACCAGCTATTGAAACCCATGAATCTGGAAATACAGAACCTTTTCTAGAAGGTAATATAGAAGATACTCTAGAACCTAGAGAATCTAAACCATAAACTTCTAAGGCTTGGAGATATAAATCCGCTCATCCCCTAGAACGAATAATAGGCAATGTTCAATCTGGTGTTAAAATAAGAGCTAGTTTACAAGACTTTGAAAATCATTTTGCATTGTTATCAGAATTTGAACCTAGTAATATTGATGAAGTTTTATGTAATATACAAGTAAATATTTCATAGTGAGGGGTATTCATGTAACAAATAATTTTTCAAAAGGGTATTTTTTCTTGGAACAGATGAGTTTGGACTCGAGAAAGACGCACGTGAATCATTATACGATTTTGGATTAGGCTGACATATAGGCTGCCAGCCTAAACACAATATACGATGGCCTAAACACCAGCATGGAGCTTCAGAAGCAAATTGTGCGAATTGAGAAATTTGGCCGTACGTCGGCCTTTAGGTCGCCGGCGTACAAGGATAGGCCGCAGGCGTACCCAAGAAGGCCACCAGCCTAAGCAGTGGCCTTGGATGTTATTTTGAGACCCAAGAGTTTTAAGCTGCCAGCTTTATTTTCCCTTCGTCAAACCTATATCCCTTTAAGTTATAACTCTATAAATACGTCCTATAATTAGTCTTAGCTCTCATAACCTCTCCTAAGCTATTAAAAAACCCTAGCTGTCACGTCCTAAGAGGTACCCTAAACGTGGCAGTCCGCTGTACACACTACTAAAGCCTAGGAATGACTACCTCAGTCACGCAAAGGCTTCCATATCATGTACAAGGCGTACATCACAACCAAAGGAACGCATCGGAGTAGCGCAATTTATATTGATAATAAATAAGCAACAAGGCAAAGAGAATACTTATCATAAAACATAAACATATTAAATTACAATTTTTAGGGGCATATCCCTCTATTGTCTTCAAATGAATATACATCTTAGAATTTCCAAAACACTAGCATAGAATACATTACGTATAAAGAACCTTACAAATTTACTTCATCTTATGTTTCTATTTCCTTCATAGAAGCTTAACATCCCTTCATAACTTCCTCAATGTCATGATCCTCAATTTAAGCCACGGGTATACCTGTTTCACCCAAATCTATAGGGGTATAAGCTACAACTAGCTTAGTGAGATATTCATTTTCATTCATACCATGTTTTCAAGCAAGTTCATTTAAAATTTTCACACATATGCTATGCGTATAATGCAACAATCACGTGATTACGCAAATATATAGTTATCCGAAAACCATATATAGAACGGATTTACCCCTCCGTATCGAAGGTTAGGGAATCGGTGATAGGATCCTCGCCCTTTTATTGCTAGTCCCCAGGTCCCCGTCCAAAGCATTCGGTTGGCTCGGCTCCGAACCTAGAGTTGCATTCCCCGGGCGATTTGGATTCTCTAGGAGGGAACATAGTCTGTGTCACAACGCGATAACAACCAATCTAAATTTACGCATAAGAGTAGCAGCCTTCCGAAAGAGATGTGACTCGATGGATACTATATGTGAGCGTTTTATTTTTCTTAATGTTGGTCCCAGATATGCAAACAAGAGGGGAGGGGTGAATTGTTTTCTTTAAAAAATTTTGAAAACACTTAACAAATTAAAAACTTTGGAACCTTCTTTTAACAAATAGTTTAAAGAATCAGATTATAACTTAGATAAATATTGTTGCTTTGTAGAACTTAATAAGAAAATGATTTGAACAACAATATAAACTATTATAACCAATAAAGGTTGCAGAATAGTAAAGTGCAGAAAATTAAATGAGCCTAGAAATTTATAGAGGTTCCTCCTTGCGAGTACGTCCTCTCTTCCAGCTTCACTGCTGGGGATCCGGTTTCAAACCGGGTCATTCCAATAATCCAATTAATCAAAAAAGAGATTACAAACACCAATTGAATCTTGGTCTGTCTCACAAGCCTATATCCATTGGCTAAACACAGACTACAAGATTATTTGTAATAACTCTCAACACACTCAATACAAGAGTAGAGAATCTTCAATCAAGAGTTACAATAGACACTCTAAGTATTTGAGCACAAGGACACAGAAGAAAGTAAGTTTTGAAGCTTTGCACAAAATGTCTGACTAGTATTTGACTAGTGTCTGAAGGAACGTCTGATGAAGTAGAAGTATAATATTGAAAGTAAAATTTCAGCTCGTGTAATTCTGGGTTTTTTCAATCTCGTATCTTCTGTTCTTCTTTTTTTTTCTGAAACATTATACATATATATATATATAGATATAAAATATCCTGGTCTTTTTCTTCAGTTCAACGGACTTCAACAACTTCATCCTTATCCAACAAAATAAACTTTGTCGTTGGAGCTGATTCGAAGAACTGAGTATATTGATATCCCGTAATATCCTCCAAAACACAGCTTCTGGTTGGAAAAAGAATACAAGGAGAGAGATAGATAAAAGAGAAATTATCTCGTATTTTGAAAACCAAATCTAGAGAAATCCGTATAAGATTCTTAGCTGGAATAATTTCCGATTTTGAGCAGATTTGAAATTTATCCAAATCTTCCCACAAAAACCGAGATTTTTAACAACAATCTTCAGCTTTATACAATTCACGTGATATATAGAAGTTAGAAGAAATCACTGCACGTCTGAAACAGCAAGCTTCTTGAAGAAGATGAACAGTAAAAAAATAATCATCTTGAAAATTCAAAATCCCCATGAATTTTAAATCCTCCTTGTGGAACGAATTTGATATATTCTTAAATATCTAATAAAATAGAGCTAGGCCTTCAATCAATTACTTATGCGAGAAATTAATCCAATAAATCCAATTTAGAACACTTGATCTGAACTTGACAGCTTCTGTATACTGTCTGATGAAGAACCAGAAAGTCTAACCTTCGTCTGATTTATTAATATTTCACCCTTGAATTTTCTTAGTGTCTGATGTTCAAAAGATCAGAACCTTACTTTCTGACTTACTGTCTGAGAATCTGCACACTGCACACTTAATAAATCTTATTATATTTTATTCTTCTTTTGTTATCATCAAAATCAAATAAAGAGAACCGAACATAACCTAACACTTAAGCCAAACCTTATTAAGGTTTATGAAGGAGTGATCAATCAATTTAGCAAATAATAAATAGTCATATAAGTAAGTAAACAAAAACACTTAAACAGACAGTTTGAAGTTGCGATATTCTTAATTCTCATTTCACACATAAACAAAGAATCACATATATACATATCCCGAATTCCCATACATATCCATTTTTATCTTTTTTTAGTATACTAATGCCACTACTTTATAAGCACAAGCAAGGTAACGAAATTAAGAGGAATAACTCACTCGTCCATTTCGCGATCTTCTTAGTCGTAGTAATCTTCAGACAAGGTAATCTCGTATTTTTTGTCATCTAGATAAAAGAAATACCCGGGATGAGTATTTCGTAGAAATTCCACTTAAATTTTCTAATTCTATTTCACTATGTTCGTCAAATTCGTATAGAATGAAATTCCAATTTAAAATGGCCATAACTTGCTCATTTTAACTCGAAATTTTGCATATAATATACCTTTTTCTACCTATTCGAAAAGATCTGTCCATTTCTAAGGTTGTCCTTGTCAGATAAGGTCATTTGGGTTCCGAAAATGTTGGGTATAGATTTAAAACGAATATTTCTAAACTTTTGCAAATCCATTTTCTAACTCGATTTCATTCAAAATCCTTTAGTAAAAATATAGATATATATTATATATATATATATAATTGATAAATCCTTTGAGTATATAGATAAGCTCACTTTATATGCAAAATTTCTAATGGTAGTGTCTTAATAATTCATTATGAGTTGTTAAATTTAACTTTAACAATTTCTTTTCAAGTCTTTTGCAGAAACTTTATATTTTCATAGGTTATTATAAATGAGTATATTCTTATTTTATTTCTTCATTCTTTTTCCAAAAACAAGTAAATTTTCCTTTAACCTTAGTCTTTCACAAATTTTACTTCTAGTGATAAAAGATCAAATTTATCAAAAGTGTATTAAGTTGTTGAAAACCTTTTTATGAATTTGTATTTATAATTGTTTTAGAAATTGATTCTTGTCTTCTTATATTTATTATTTAAAATATAAGTTTTTGTTTTCTAAAACTTGTTCTTTTATTTCCTTTGAAAAGAATCCTCTTTATTGATAAAATCCTTTGTTTTTAATCTTATCTTATTCATATTCTTTTAAAATAAGTTTTCTTCTTTAGAAACTTAAAAATCATTATTTTCCTAAGTGGGTTTATAATTTTATGGGTTGAATTCATCTTAACTTTGAAAACTAGTTTGTTTCTTAGTTTTGTTATGGAATTAAAAAGAGTTTATTCTTAAGCTTATTATGAAAACTTTGAATATTAACAAATTATTTTATTAAAACTTAGATTGCCATAATATACAGAGAAAGTATTCATTTCTTATGTTTCCTTGATAAAGTTATCTTTGTTATTTGAGAAAACTTATTTTACTCTATTTCTATGTTGTTGATAATAACTTCATTATTTTGTGACAAGTCACATAATAGAAAATTTAGTTTTAAGTTTCTTTAATAAAGTAAAATTCTACTTTTAAATTAGTTAAGACTATATCATTATGTAGATGCAAATATTATGAGCTTGTAAAATAATAAGAACATGAGAAAATACTAGAAACAAATAATAATAAGTGAGATAATAAAAATATTAAGTATTGGGAACCTTAGCTTCATTAAGGTATCTCGGTCAAGTATTGGGAGCATTAGCTTTATCAAGACATCCGGGACTAAGAATAGATTAATGCCAAAAGGTTAAAGAAAATAAAAAAAGGTTGTTTGACTTGATATGGACAAGTCTAAGACTAGTCTTAAAGGAAATAACATGAAATAAATGAATTGCAAAGCATGAAATTAAATAAATAACAAGTGAGCTTATATACTCTAAAGATTATATATAAATACATAAATATATTTAGTTAGATATGAATAATAAAATCAACATAACAAATAATTAAAATAGGAAGTTCATGTGCAAGAACCAAATATAAACATGTTGTTGCTTTTACTACTCATATTGAGTTTCAACAAACCATAATCATGTTAAGTTACATGACATGGGTAAATTAATGGTTGGAAGAAGTTTACCTAAAGTGTTTATATGGTATGAAGATGGTAGATGAAAGGAGTATTATGTGAGTAGTGATATGTAGTAAAAGTTTTGTCTATAAGGAATGATTTTTGTGAAGAATTGGTTTAAGAGAGTTTTAGTAGAGAGAACTCTTGAAGAGAGGATTTGTAGAGAGATTATATGAGAGTTTTGGTAGTGAAATGAATGTGTGAAAAAATAAAGGAGGAAAGGGGTATTTATAGAATTTTGAAGTGAAAATTAGGTGTAATTAAATTAATCGAAAAAGAAAATAAATGGAAGGGAGGAGATGTGAGCTTCGAAAAATTTCCGATTTCTGATTTCTTAATTTGTCTTGATAATTTTAATTATTATTTTGATTATTTTTTTTTATTATTTATCAAATTGAGTATAAACTTCTTCATAAACTAATTTTTCTTTATTCAACTATGAATCTACTCTAAACAGTATTAATTAAAGATTTTTTTTATAAATTCTTTGTCCGAAAGTTGTCTGAGTATTTGATCTTATACGATAAAAATATTATTCGATTTACTATTATAATTTTAAACCGTGCTATTTTGTTTAAATTGGATATTTCTTATTTTTGATTAAATTTTTCCGAGACAATTAGTCAACAAATATTTTAGCAAGATCCATATTGTGATCAATTTATTATATATATATATATTATATAAGATGAATTTTCGGAGGATATGTCTGACAATTGGTTGTTGACTTTAAGCCTCATTTGTCTTTATATATTATATATATATACACACATTAAGCAGCGTTTCCTCTTCTTTCTTTTTCCTTTCCGTTTTGGATTTTCTCTGTTTTCTTTCTTCCTTTGCTTTGATTTCTTTTCCTTTTCTTTTTTTTTTTTCTTCCTTCTTCTTCCATCGTTGTCTGGCTGAAGATCCAAGAAGTAAGTCTTCTTCCCTTTTTCTTTGTTTTCTTCTTCTTCTTCGTTACACAGCACACCACAGCACGCCCCACGCAGCACCATCACCCACAACACCGCACTACCACAGCACACCGCACACACATCACCGCGCACAGACAGAGCACCTGCTCTGTCTCCACCGAGCTCACGCGCATGCGTAAGGCCAGTTGGGTGCTCGGAGTAGCGCTCAACGAGCGCCCGCCTAGCGCTCCAGCAGCGCTCCAGGTGAGCACTCCACGCAGCGGCAGCAGCCACGCTGCTTCTCCTTCCCGAAGCAGCCCTGCTACTTCTCATGGATATATAAATATATATATGTATATGTATATATTTATATATATGATTGGTATATGTATATATATATATGTGTATAAGCATTATATGTTATATTATATTTATACATATATATACTATAGGATATATTATATTTCTTGCTATATATATATTTATGCTTTATATATATAAGAATTAAATTATTAATATAATAAAGTATGTTGATTTATTTGTTTTATAATATGCTTATATATACATAGACTTAAATACGATATATATTATTACTATTATTATTATTATTATATTATTATTATTATTATTATTATTATTCATGTTTATTAAATTATTTCATTTAACCTTTTAATACGTACTTATATATATATATATATCTATATGTTTAGTTACTTATATTACTTGGTTAAAATTTCTTTATCTTTAATAATAATATTTTTATTTCTATTAGTTATTATTATTATTTTGCTTATATTTCAAATAACTCTAAAATAAATAGTAAACTGCCTTTGTACGTAAAATCTAAGTTAATCGATTTAAATTAGCTACATAAGGTTTTTAGTAATAGATTCCAGAAATATAGGAAGTCTGTAGCATAGATATATATATGTATTAGATGATTTCGGTCAATTCTTATAGTATATTCTATCTTTAATTATATTCAGGTGATTTTGACTCTGAGCTTGACCTGCCTGTTGACTATTACGACAGACAAGAATATGGAAGGTGAGTATATTCCTATGATCTCTATACTTGATTGTGGTTGTAGAATAGAATTAATCAAGTAATAAAATATTAAGGGGTGTGGAAATAAACTGTGACTGTGGTTACTTGAGCTGGTTGAAAAATATTGTAATTATATTCTAACCATGGATGCTATAGAATAGAAATGAAAGTGTATGAAACTTGTTTGCACGCCAAGTAAATAAATATAAAACAATCTGGCATAATAATCGAATACATTCATGCATAGCATTTATGCACGTAGAAGGCCATCACCACTACACCTTGGCCCGGATGGGCCGCACTGTCCCGTGAGATGGTGAATGTGGAGGACCGAAGTGGTATATACTAGTGTGTACCATGGGCCTTGTTCTAGGGGAATGGGAACTAAGTCGTCCTGGGGAGACGGCCCTTCTCCTAGAATCGCGCTGGGTCATTGTTTCGGATTTATTACTTCACTGGGATGTTGTTATTGTATATTATTTTGATATATAAAAAGTTTTCTTGAGAAATTTGATTCCCGAAGTATATTAATCTGGGTGCTGATGAGTGGATGTACCCTAACCCCGGATTCGGGGGCGCAAATCCGAATATGTATATGGTTACGGTTGGCTTATATATATTTGTCCACTTTATTGTTTGCATTGCATATGTTTGAAGTAATAACTTACTTGAATGGTATAGAGTGAGGAGTATAACTCGCTGAGCCTATGGATCGCTCACTCCCTTATAGTTTATTGTCACAAGACTATATTTGGTACCAGTCAGGACGAGGCTACCCTCAAGTTAGCTCCTCTTTGGATTCAGGGTTTTGAGGGAAGGATACGAGGGTTGAAGAGAGTTCCTTCTTCTTTTTCCTGGGAGGGGTTTTTAAATAAATCTTTGAAATAGGATTGTAATATTTATAGGATCAGTAATCCAACTGCTTTTTTATATACACTCTTAAACTACTTTTCTCTTAATGTTATATTTCTGCAGTAGTTATTAGTTAGTTTTGAGGCTATTAGTTGTATATTATATGGCTAATCTGATACTATCAAACCCATTGGTTATCTATTCAGGATACGCTTCTGCACAATATTTATGGCTTTAAGAGATTTATGATTTAAATCTTAAGCCGAGTATTGTGTATGGCGGAACTGTCCCGTCTAAGATACCCTCGGGGCGTGACAGGAGAGAGAGGGGTGAACTACAATGGGAAGAAGGAGAGAGAAAATTTGATTAAAAATTAATTTTAGAAGAAAAGTGTAAGAGAAGTTTGATAATATGTGGTGTAGAATTTTTATGAGAAAAGAAAATTATAAGAAATAGGTATATAGGTGTAAGAATAGGTAGTAAGAAAAAATAGAGATAAAAGAATAGTAATGAATAGTAGAAAAATACTATGAATAGTAAACTAGACAATTAAAGTATCGGTAGTAATAAAAATATGCGTAATAATGCGATATCTGTAATTTTTAGCTACCAAAAAAATTCTAAAACTAATATTTTTGAAAACCTTATATTTTTACGAGTCTATTGCTATTAACTGAATATTTTTGCCATCCGGTATACCGGAGCACGGTTTTTGAAAACTAATCTCGTTCGGATCTAAAGGACATTAGAAGTTCTCAAATATGATATTTTTAAGCTTCTCTATATTATTACGAACTATTATCAATAATTATTTTCATTTCGTTGTTTAGGATTTAAGAGCGCGGGACTGTCGGATTTTAAACACTAGGGTTTGTTATAAGCTTTGTTGACTTTTAATGTTTCGATTTGACTTCCGGTTGAGTTATTCGTAAGATCAAATAATTTTGGAGTTTTTACCATTTTATATTTTTAGCTCGATATCTATGGTTTTATCTTACTTTATTTATGATTATTTAATAGTTTTTAGTTCTCATGATTGTTTAATCGAGTCTAGGGTTATGAGTTGACTCAGTTTGACTTTTGGATAAAAATTGAAATTTCAAATTCTAAAATTTACTGAAGGATTTAAGATCTTTATCATTTCGTTGTTGAGCATTATTTAGATATGTAAAACCCCAAATTTTCAGAATCGGTTTAGCATAAAACCCCAAACCAAAAGTCAAACGGAACCCTAAAGGTCAACGAAACCCTAGTTTACCGTATCAAACTAAATCCGGTATTGTCGTTTTCTTTGGCCCTGAAAAACGAAGTTGGGATAATTAGCTAGAATAGTTTGTAATAACCATAGGTTTTATAAAAATTTCAGTTTCGCGAAATTCGGGTGTCCTTCGAACCCGATTGGACATAGTTCTCGAAAAACGTGTCCGGAAGCCCGAATAGTAAAAATATTTCGAATACACCATTAGAATCGTAAAAATATAAGTTTTCCAAAAATATCAGTTTCGTAATTTTTCGATAAGTAAAAATAACAGATATAGCTATTATACGCGTATTTTCTTACTACCGGTACTTTAATTGTCATATCTATTTACATTACACTATTCATTACTATTCTACACTATTCTTCTATCTCTACTTTTTCTTACACTTATTCTTACACTCTACATAACCTATAATCTTAACTTTTTACCTTTCCTATAACTTTGTATCACATCTACTTTTATAATTACATCTTTTATTTTTTCCAAAAAGTCAAAAAAAAAAAAAAAAACAATAACCCCTCCCCCATGCATGGCCGGCGCCCCCCCTCTCTTAATGCCCTCAAATTGTTTTTATTTTTACTTTATTTTAATCACACAAAAACCACTCCTCAAATTTCTATAAATACCCCCTTCTCTTTCACACCACTTCTATACTAAAATTACTCTCTCAAAATCTCTCAAGAATTTCTCTCCAAGAAGTTCTTTCAAGAAGTTCTCTTTAGCTCATCTCCTTTAGGTAAAAATTCTTCAAGAAGTTTCTATGTTCATCTACTTAGTATGAACTTAATATGTGTTTTCTAAAACCATGAAAGTTAAGAAAGCAACAGTAGGTTCATACTTTGTTTTTGTCCATAATCATAATTCCTTTATGTTCATATTTCTTTTATGTTCATTTATGTTTCTTTTATGTTCATAACTATCTACTATATCTATATAGCTATAAATACTATTTAGAGCATATAAGCTCATAATCTTGCAATTTATTTACCTTTCATGCAATTTATTTACTCCAATGCATTTTATTTATTTCAAGTTGTTTTTAGGACTAGTCTCTAGTCTTAGACTTGTCCTCATCAAGTCAAAACAAGTTTTTCTTTCTTTCATTTTATTTCATTATGGGACTAGTTTACTTCTTAGTCCCGGGAGCCTTGAAAAAGCTAAGACTCCAATACTTGACTTTATGTTTTATGTTATTTTGTTTATTACTATTCTCATAATCATGTTTATCTAGATTGTTGTCCAAAAATTCTATTTTCTAAAGATAATTAAACAAAAGAAGGATTTTTGTCACTTCGAAATAAGTTATGTAAAGCATAAAAATATATAAGATAACAAAAATAAACTCATTCATTTTCATGTTACAAAAGAACTTACTATAATTTTATAAACTACTTTTACTTTAAAAAGCTACTAAAATCTTTAATATTTCACCTTGTTTTTCAAAGAAAAGATATTTGTTAATACAAAAATGGTTCTTTTCATAAGAAAGTAAATAAGATGGATGGCTAAGGAATTTTTCAAGAAATAGGCAAAGGAAATCTATGATTTGAAAACAAAAATAAGGTTACTCCTTTTCAAGTTACAAGAGGAAATAATAAGATTTTAGAAACTAGTTTTTCTACAAAAAGTTCTTAATTATTCCACATTGTTTTTATAAAGAAAACAAATCTTCATGCATGGATGATTTTATGAAAAACATAAGATAGGAGAAAAGAATGAGAAATTTCAAGTAAAGATTTTTGCAAAACAAATGAACAAAGAAATTTGCACAAGAAAAATAAATATGAAGAAAAGCATATTTCCTAAAAGACTTCAAAATAGTATTAGAGTAACTTAGAAAGTAGAAAATTTTTTTCAAAAGTTACTTGGAAAAAGATAAATAAAACCAACATAAAACGTTTTTAGAAAACAAAGAAAGCAAGGTATCCATTTCAAAGAAATTTACAAAAACAATTTCCGAAAAGCTTCAAACCGACATTATTTTACCTAAGAAAAATAATTGGACAACAAGACACTTGAGCATGCTTAAAATGAGTTATATATTTATAAAAAGAGAATTTTTCAACTATATAGATAACTAAGTATTTATCAAGCAAAATCTTGATTTCTTGAACCAAGATTGTTTTGTTGGAAAATCCGTAGTGAATTTTGTCACCACTGCTTCGGAGCCTATATAGCTTTGTTTGGTGGAAATAATTTTGGAAATGGGTAGATCTTTTCGAATAGGTAGAAATTGGTATATTATATGCGCGATTTCGAGTTAAAATGACCAAGTTATGGCCATTTTAAGTTGGAACATTCCTTTATATGAACTTTAACGTTCTTTTGACATTGTTTTGTCAAAATTCAAGAAAAACATCAAGGAATACTCATCGTGGGTATTTTCTTTGGCTAGGTGACCCCGAGGAAGGATTCCTTTACCCCAAGAATTATTACGGCTAAGTGGAGAGTGTGAACGACTCATCAGCTTAGAGGAATAGACGATAATGGCATCGTGAGTTTATTTCCATTAAATGCTATACTTGTTATACTTGTAAATTAGTTGCACTAAGAGTTAGGAAAAGATAAACCGATATGCATGAAAAACAATTCTTTGAAAGAATTCTAAGAATATTGAAGCCGGAATTGTTCTAAGTGATTGTTTTAGTGTAATATTGATTTGTGTGAAATTCCTTGATCGCCATAAAATTTAAAATAATTATGTTATGACTTTATAAATTAATGAACTCATGCATACCACGAAGTGAGTCACATTGCATTGTTGGGTTATTATCCTTGGGTGAGAAGGATAGTAAGCTCATGTCGAAAGCAACACTTGGCGGGAGATTCGAAAGCGATTGCTTGGCGGCTTAATGGAATATGCTTGGTGGTAGATCCGAAAGCAAGGTCAATCAAGTAGATTCGTAATGCTCGACGATGAGTGCTCATGAGCAAGAAAACTTTTTATTTAAAACTACTTGAATTGAGGTTATGTATCACCAAACCCCGAATGGAGGGCGTAAATCCATTCAACATATAGTTCCCGGAAAGCTATATGCTTGTTTGCCCACGTGCTTGTGCATTACATTTGTTTGATTAAATCAACTTGATTGAATCTTGTTACAAGAAGTTATTTATGGAAATAGTTCTCACTAAGCCTATTAGCTTATACCCCGATAGATATCTTTTGCAGTTTCCTTACTTATGGTTAAGGCTACGAGGACCCTACAGACAGGTAATCTCTTTTGGATAATAGAAATTCAGATAATAGTGAAGTTTTAGTATTAATGTGCAAATGTCCATGTATTAGATTAGTTATCAAATGAAATGTCCCTAAGTTCGTAAATCCATAGATATGAATGAATGAATATTATGAATCCTCTTATCTTAAATGTGTTTTATTCTTCTTAAACTTCATATTTCCACATATGGTCCTCTAAAGTTGTGAAAGTACGCCTTATACTTAATATAAAAGCTTTTGGGAATGGCTAAGGTTGTCATACTTAAGCTTCAATATTGAGTGTGGCGGACCGTCACGTTTAGGGTACCCATTAGGGTATGACAGGATATATCGTTTTAATTTGCGTTTTAGGAATCGGGTAGATGATTTGATTGGCGTACGAATGTTGATTCAACCGATAGTTGCGTTTTATATTTTGTTTTAAGGGTTCTCGTTTTCTCAAGACTAAGAATTTTCGTCTTTAACTTGACTTAGAATTCGGTTTTAACTTGGATCGATTTTCGGGATTTCAACTTTTGATATTAGACTTCTATGATTATTTTCTATGAATTATGAAAATTTTCAGGGGTTTACACTAGCAGATACTCTCTAAGGTAAATTTCTTCAAGGAATTAGGAAAGTAATCTCTCCTACTCCTTTAGTTTGATTTAGAATGTCTCTTTCTAAGATTTGTGTTGTTGATTGATGAAGGAGAATTGATCTTTGGTGGAAATTGAAGGAAAACCCTAAGTGTGGAATCGGGGAATTTCAAATCTACAATCAATTGAAGAAGGTAAGAGTCAATCTGGAACTATAATTCATAGATCTTAAGTTTTTAGGAGAATTTAATCATGTATGTTGCTGAAGATGATTTGTGAATGTATGGACAATGGTAAACATGTATTCTTACAAATTAAGGTTTCTTTATTTCATGGTGTTGAATTAGAGATTTGGTGACTCTACAATTTTCACGAGTGAAAGGTGTGTTGGAGATTTTTATTTTGATGAATTAAGGTTACGGTTTACATTTCTTATATTGTTATCAACTTTGTAAATTGATTTGTGGAACAGATGTTTCTTTGTCCAAGTGTTTATTTGAGAATAGGATTGTTATTGCTTAAGCAAAAATAGGTATGTTTTTACCATACTTGTTTGTTTATGCTTGTAGGATTAGATGATTAAAACTGACCTAATTCTATTCGGCCTAAATTAAGAGTGTTGTATGTGTTTTGGCAGCAGTCAGTAAAGACTACACAGAGTGTGATACTGACGCTGGCAACCTGATGATCTTTGTGTGAGGTTATCTCAAGTGGACTTATACATTGAGATGATTCGTAGTAGTTTAGGAGTAATGTGAGTACGGCACCCGGGTATATGGGAGATTCCTAACACCATATATGCATTATATTACCTAGTTTCCTATACTACTTGTTTTAAAAGGAGTCTGAGTTGGTCCGGGTTTAGGATTTGTCGTGGATAATCTTAAAATGTGTTGTATGCTGGATTAATAAAAAGAAAATAATTGGTACTTGTTGCATTAGATATTAAGTCGTATGTGAATTGTTTGATGTATGACCATATGCCTGTGTTTTCGGTTTAGATGTACTAGGCCTTTGTGCTCATTCCTTTTTTATTTTTTAGGATCAGGTGAAGACCAGATTGTGTATGACTTATCTGACTTTGATGTTTTCATAGAGCCTGAGGAGGACGATAGTGGAACTGACTACCTAGCTGATGTGTAGATGGTTGGATTGGAGTTAGGCTAATGATGATGAGTTTATTAGATTTCCTTTAGATTTTTAGTTGTAAAGATTTTATGAGTTATTAGTTTTATGTTTCTTATGAGAATTTTATCAGTTGGTTTAGTTTATACCAACACGGATGTTTTAAGAGTTATGTTTTCTTGATTTTCCTATTAAGTATTCCTTTATGTGAATTTTGGAGTTATATGATGGAATATTGTGGTTTATAGATGTATTATAGCCTTTGCATGTATCTTTCAAGAGAGGACACATGGCGGGTTGTAATGCCTTAGTTTAGAGGATTACACTTTAAATAATAATTGGATTGATACCATGCAAGATGAGGTAAATCAATTTCAAAGAAATAATGTCTGGAATCTTGTATCTAGACCTAAAGGAAAATGAATAATTGGAACAAAATGGATATTTAAAAACAAATTAGATGAAGATGGTAAGATTGTTAGAAACAAAGCAAGATTAGTAGCTAAAGGATATTCACAAGAAGAAGGTATAGACTTTGATAAAACATATGCACCTCTAGCTAGATTAGAAGTAATTCGTTTGATGCTTACTTATGCATATTTCAAAATTTTTGAAGTTTTTCAAATGGATGTAAAAATTGCATTTTTAAATGGTTTTATAAAAGAAGAAGTTTTTGATGAACAACCCCCAGGTTTTGAAGATCCTTTTAAAACTAATTATGTTTTCAAACTAAATAAAGCTTTATATTGTCACGCCCCGAAGGGTACCCTAAACGTGGCAGTCCGCCACATATAATATCAAGGCTAAAGAATGGCTACCTTAGTCATGCGAAAGCCTTAGTATTATATGTAAGGCATCTAACACGGTAATAGGAGACGCTTTTGGGAAGTATAGTTTAAGCAAGTAAAGATAAACACAAGAATCCAGAATAAGTATAAATATATCATATCATTAATAACCAAAGGTCTATTGCATAATTTCTTAGGGGCATACCCCTCTAATTCCAAGGATCGATAAACTTCATAACATCCAAAATTAAAGATTTCAAAGGAATTCTAATCTAAGTCTTCGAGTAGATTTCCTCCAAAAGCTTCAACATAAAACGTATACGGATACTGGAAGACCTCGGGCACAAAAATAGGTGTTCCTGAGAATACAAATATCTATAGGGTGTAAGCTTATGGGCTTAGTGAGTAAATCCCAAAATTCATACTCGAAGAAAATTATCAATCAAGTTTATTATTCAAATATGAAATGCAACAACCACGTGAGCATACAAGACATATGACTTTCCGGGAATCATATGTTGAATGAATTTACGCCCTTCATTCGGGTTGGGTATTCAGGCCAATTACAGCCACAACTTTTAAAAACACTTTTATAGATCTTACCGGCTCCTATACCATCAAAAACTTGTAGTTATTACAGGCTCCTACTAGCCATCAATTAAGTAGTTCTTACTGGCTCCTACTCCACTGACATGATATACCGGTTATGTCTACCACCACTATTATACACTTGTCCCACCAATTGTATAGTAGTGAATGCAATGTGACTCAACATATGAAGTGCATGAATAATTTCTTTAATTAAAGTCTAGTAGTTACATTTAACTTCTTTCAAGTGATCAATCAATTTCAAACATTTCAAATATTAATTCACATACAACTTTATTACAACAAATCGAGTTTCGATATACTTAGTATTCTTTCAACATATTATCATACACTTCCTTTTTTTTTCTTAAATTCTAGTGCAACTAATTTTACAAGCAAATCAAGAGTATGAAAAATAACGGGGAATAAACTCACTCGGCCATGATGACACCTTTCTTGAATGGATGAGTCGTTCGGAATTTCCACTTAATCGTAGTAATCCTCGGGATACGAACAATCCTCTCGTGATTATCTAATCAAGAAGAATACCCAAAATGAGTATTTCATGAAATTTATCCTTGAAGATTCTAATCTTTTCTTAAAATCGTGGTAAAATCGTATAAGGGAAATTCCAACTTAAAATGGCCATAACTTGCTCATTTTAACTCGGAATTTCGCGTATAATATACCTTTTCTACCTACTCGAAAAGATCTACGCATTTCTAAGCTTATTTTTATAAAACTAAGTCGTTTGGGTTCCGAAAAGGTAGCGACCAGATTTGCCACGAATTTGTAAACACTTGTTTTCTTCTTGTAAACAAAGCTCATTTGAAAAGATAAATATTTCAATTATTTTGTAAACTTTTGAAAGGTATATATATATTTGTAATGACTCATAACAAATGTATGAAGTAAATGAATTGTCTCAACTTTAAAAAGTAAGGTTTTAAAAGACTTTGAACTTGAGATTCTATTTTACTTTGAAAGATCTTTAGTTATTAAGATGAATATTCATTTCTAAATGAAATCTTTGTAATTACTTTAATTTCCTAAAGTGTGGTTTTATTTTCTAAACTTGGATTCAAAAGTAGCAAAATGACATTTTTATTTCTTGTAATGATTCCAAAAGAATTTCTACTTCTTGATAAAAGATAAGTTTTCATAAAACCTTTTGTTTATGTAAGAAAAATCATTCCCATACATGTTCATGGTTTTTAAGAAATCCATTTTCCATATTTATTTCTTTTAGAAAGAATCTTTAATTCAAGAAAACACTTTCTCATTTATTTTTGTTGAGACAAAAACATTATGTTCATGCATGAATATGAATCATAACTATAGAAATATAAAGGAACATAATAACTTGAAAGCTTAATAAATAATAAAGTAAATCAAGTATTGGGACCTTAGCTTCATCAAGGTCCCCGGACTAAGAAAAGACTAGTCCCGAAAAGAAAAGAAAGAGAAATTGTTTTGACTTGATGAGGACAAGTCTAAGACTAGAATGACTAGTCTTAAAATCAACTTGAAATTAAAAAATTGCAATGGTAAATAAATTGCATGAAAGATAAATAAATTGTAAGACAATGAGCTTATATGCTCTAAATAAATATATATAGCTATATAGATATATTAGATAGTAATAACATAAAGGAAATATAGAGAACATAAAGGAACATAAAGGAATTGATGTTATGAACAAAAACAAAGTATGAACCTATGTTGCTTTCTTAACCTTCATGGTTTTAGAAAACACACACTAAGCTCATACTAAGTAGATGAACATGGAATTCTTGAGAAATCTTACCTAAAGAAGAAGAAACTTAAGAAGACTTCTTGAAAGAACTCTTGAAAGAATTTGAGAGAGATTTTGTAAGTAACTTTAGAGAAGAAGTGGTGTGAAAGAAGTGAAGGTATGAGGGGGTATTTATAGGAAAATGTGGGAGATAATTTGTGTTAATTAAATAATTGAAAAATAAAACAATTAGGCATAATGGGAGGGGGGGCGCTATTTGGCATGGAGAGAGGAAAAATTATTTTTTTGTTATTTTGTTAATTAAAAGTAAGAAATGAAAGATGTGAAGTTGTATTGGAAATGAAAATGTGTAAGAAATAGGTATATGGTTGTAAGAATAGGTTGTAAGAAAAAGTAGAGATAGATGAATAGTGTAGAATAGTAGAAAATAGTGTAATGTAAAAGTAGACATGACAATTAAATACCGGTAGTAAGAAAATACGCGTATAAAAGCGATATCTGATATTTTAGCTACGAAAAATTACGAAATTGATATTTTTGGAAATCATATTTTTACGAGTCTAACGGTATATTCGGAATATTTTTCCTATTCCGGGCTTCCGGACACGTTTTTCAAGAACATGTCCGATCGGGTTCAAAGGACACTCGAAATTTTTAACTGATATTTTTATAAAACCTATAGCTATTACGAACTATTACAACTAATTTTCCAACTTCGTTTTCTAGGGCTTGAGAAAACGGCAATGCCGGACTTAAGCGGTTACGGTAAACTAGGGTTTGTTGACTCTGGAAATGGTTGACTTCCGATTAGGGTTTAAACTATAATTTGGATCCAAAAATTTCGGGGATTTACAACCTACCCCCCTTAAAGAAAGTTTTGTCCTCAAAACTTGAAATTTGCAACTTGAAATTCGTACCTGATTCTTCAAAGAGATTTGGATATTTCTTTCGGATCTCATCCTCGGCTTCCCAAGTAGCCTCTTCTCGCGAATGATTCCTCCATAACACCTTGACATATCGGATTTCCTTGTTTCTCAGCTTTTGAACCTTTTGATCCAGAATTTGAACTGGGTGCTCCTCATAAGTCAAGTTCTCTTTCAGCCTGACTGGTTCAAGCTCCACAATCCGATCAGGGTCGGGGATATGCTTTCTTAGCACTGAGACATGGAAGACATTATGTACTCCCGACAGGTTTGGTGGTAATGCCAAGCGATAAGCCAAATCTCCTACTCGTTCGAGGATTTCGAAAGGTCCGATATACCTTGGGCTTAGCTTTCCTCGAGCCCGTACACGATGAATACTCTTTATCGGATTCACTTTCAGATACACATGATCACCAACGTTAAACTCAAGGATCGTCGTTTTTTATCTGCCCAACTTTTCTGTCTATCTTGGGCCTCTTTCATCCTTTGCTGAATAATCCTGACTTTATCTGAGGCGTCTTGGATGAGATCTGGTCCAATTGTTAATTTTTCCACATCATCCCAAAATAGAGGCGATCTACACCTTCTTCCATACAAAGCTTCGTATGGTGGCATCTTAATTGTTGAATGATAGCTGTTGTTGTAAGCAAACTCTACCAAAGGTAGGTGTACTTCCCAGCTTCCTTTGAATTCCATAACACAAGCTCTTAACATGTCTTCCAAAGTCTGGATAGTTCGCTCTGATTGTCCATCAGTTTGTGGATGTAAGCGTACTGAAATGTAACTTGGTCCCCATACACTTCTGAAGGCTCGTCCAGTTTTGACACGAATCGAGGATCCGATCCGATACAATCCCTGCTGGAACTCCATGCAGTCTCACAATCTCCCTTACATATAGCCGGGCCAACTTTTCCATCGAGTAGGTCATGTTGATGGGGATGAAGTGTGCTGACTTGGTAAGTCGATCCACAATTACCCATATGGCATCATATCCGGCTGTGTTCGGGGCAATCCACATACGAAATCCATGGTAATTTGGTCCCATTTCCATTCTGGTATGGCCAATGGTTTCAAAAGTCCTCCTGGCCTTTGGTGTTCAATCTTTACTTGTTGACATATGGGACACTTCATTACGAATTCAGCTACATCCTTTTTCATACCATTCCACCAAAAGCGACTCTTAAGGTCTTGGTACATCTTGGTACCACCGGGGTGCATGGTATATCCCGAGTTATGCTCATCCATTATTTCCTTTTTCATCTCCTCATCATTTGGTACACATAATCTTCCCTTTCATTCTTACTACATCTCCTCATCTATCTCAAAATCGTCATACCTTCCTTGTATCTCACTTTTCAACTTTTGTATGACTTCATCATATCGTTGAGATTCTTTGATTCTATCTATCAGGGTTGGCTCCATTACCAAATGGGAAATTTCTATTTCCGCACTTTGCCCCACAAATTCGATGCTCAATCTCTCGAATTCCTTTATAAGTTCTTTTTGAGTTGTGAGCATGGCTGCAACTTCTCCATGGTTCTTCCGACTCAAAGCGTCTGCTACCGCATTCACTCTTCCAGGGCAATAATTTATTCCAAGATCATAGTCTTTGATCAACTCCAACCATCTCCTTTGCCTCATATTCAATTCCTTTTGTGTGAATAATACTTGAGGCTCTTATGGTCCGTATAAATCTCGCATCTCTGTCCATATAGGTAGTGCCTCCAAAGCTTGAGAGCAAAGACAACTGCGGCTAACTCAAGATCATGCGTCGGGTAATTTTGTTCATGCGGCCTCAACTGCCGTGAAGCATAAGCAATTACTTTCCCTTCTTGCATAAGCACACATCCTAAGCCATTTCTTGACGCATCACTATGGACGGTATATGGCTTTTCTGGATCGGGTAAGGTTAAAATTGGAGCAGATACCAACCGTTGCTTTAACTCTTGGAAACTTTGTTCCCTTTCTCATTCCAAATGAATCTTTCATTCTTCTGGGTCAACTGAGTTAGTGGCTTAGCTATTTTTGAGAAATCTTGCACAAACTTCCTGTAATAGCCAGCTAATCCAAGAAAACTTCTAATCTCAGTCACCGTCCTTGGTTGTTTCCATTCCATTACGGCCTTAATCTTTTCAGGATCTACTGATATTCCTTTCCCTGAGATAACATGTCCTAGAAAAGATATTTTCCAACCAAAAGTCACACTTGGATAATTTGGCATATAACTTGTGCTCCCTTAAGGTTTGTAATGCCATTCTCAGATGTTTTTGTGTTGCTCCCGTGTTTTAGAATAGACCAAAATATCATCAATGAAGACAATCACGCATTTATCCAAGAGCGGCTTATATACCCGATTCATCAAGTCCATGAAAGCAGCTGGTGCATTAGTCAATCCAAATGGCATGACCATGAACTCATAGTGTCCATACCGAGTTCTAAAAGCGGTCTTTGACACATCCTCTGGTTTTATCCTCAGCTGGTGGTATCCAGATCTCAAATCAATGCGTGAGAATACACTTGCTCCTTGTAGTTGGTCAAAGAGATCGTCAATCCTTGGCAATGGATACCTATTCTTTATAGTGACCTTGTTGAGTTCTCGATAGTCAATACACAACCTCATCGATCCATCTTTCTTCTTCGAATAATACCGGAGCTCCCCAAGGCGAGACACTTGGTCTAACAAATCCTTGGTCAAGCAATTCTTGTAATTGCTTCTTAAGTTCCTTGAGCTCAACAGGTGCCATTCGGTATGGTGCCTTGGATATAGGTTCTGTTTTTGGCATCAAATCGATCTCAAAATCGATTTCTCGTTTTGGGGGTAACCCAGGCAATTCTTCTGGAAAAACATCAGAGAATTCATTAACGATGGGGATGTCGTCAATGTTGGGTCTTTCCTTATCCTCCTCCGTACTTCCCACATAACTTTCAACTCCTTCCTCAACCTCTTCAATTACTCGAACGAACTTAACTCCAAACTTTTTGCGGATTCTCCCAAAAATGTAGCTTTCTTCCGTCTTGTCCCATGAATTCCACCTTTTTATTTCTACAATCTACCTTTGCTTCCACCATGGACAACCAACTCATTCCGAGAATCACTTCGTACTTGCTGATTTCTATTACTATAAGATCGGTAGTTGCTTCATGGCCTTGTATCTTCATGGGGCAATTCCTTATTACTTCTTTGGTAGTCACCACACTACCGGTGGGGGTTTTTATACGAAAACTTGTTGTGATTGTGGTGATAGGTAAACCGGTCTTCAAGGCTACACTAGTGGCAACAAAGGAATGTGTTGCACCGGTATCGAAGAGGGTATAAGCGGTTAGGTCCCCTATTTGTATGGTTCCTGCGTTCAAGACGCCGTGTTACTATTCTTATTGTCCTTAAAGGTTCCTAGATATCTATTATTTCCAACATACATCATAACTTTATACTCAACAGATATCAAAACAGACATATATTTTAAAGGTTGAGGCTAACCTGTAACCAAGCTATAGTCATACTCCTCTCCATGGTCCAGGGCAGCCAACTCTACTCCTTCTTCGGCATCCTCCTCGCAGACCCATTGCCCTTCAAGGTTGTAAATTCTCAGCCCATGCATAGATGATGCCGAGCGACTTCCGCTTCCATTCCCACTCCTTGTCGGGGCAAGTCCTCCGAGGATCCAACAGGTCGGTTTGCTGTGAGATTCCTTTGGGGACACTCGTTAGCAAAATGTCCCAATTGCTTGCATACGAAACAAGTCGTAGAAGCTTTCTTTGGGCAATCCGGAATCTTATGGCTCGGGTCACCACAGAAATAACACTTGTTCTGGAGAAGGGGGCATCTCTTCGGGTAATGCGCCCTTTGCATTTCCAACAATTTGCTGTTACCTTGGAATTATCCTTCTGTCCACTAAAATTTCCCTTAAAGTTGCTAATTGGTTTAAACCTCTTAGAAGGGAAATTGGAGCTTGTTCCTGGTTGAAATTTCCTTCCAAACACATGCACTTTCTTCTCAGGTCCCAGCTTTCCTTTTCTTGGCCCCTTCAACAATTCTTGCTCTTTCAACCAATTCTCTGAAGGTGCGAATGTCAAACTCTTCTAACCGCATCCTTAAGTCCTCATCTAACCCATTCAGGAACACTTGTCGTTTCAGCTCCTCACTATACTTATAAGAATCCGGAGCATACTGCAGGAGTCGGCTGAATTCCGTCTCATATTGTTCTATGGATTTTCCTCTGGGATATGTGCAAGAAATCCGCACTATACCTTACTCTTAAACTTCCAGGGAAATAATTTTCCAGAAACTCATTCCGAAACATTCCCAGGTGGGGCGGCAATTCCCTACTCTTGGACTCCCACCAGATGCGGGCGTTGAACCTCAACATATAAGTACCATAGCTTATTCGAAGATGATAAGGAACTTCATAGGCGGCAAAAGACCGTTCTACCTGCGCGAGCCAATCTTCAGCCTCATCGGGTTTCCCAAAAGCTCCGTCAAAGTAACGGTTACTTTTGATAAAATCTGGGAGTGAAGTTCTGTATGGTCGAGGTGGTGGCGGAGGCGGCAGGGTGCTGTATGTGATTGAGCATCAGGTGCGGGTCCATGTACAGATGCTTGGGGTGCTGCTGGGGTGGTGCTTGCTGGTGCGGAGGTGGCATATTCCTCTGTTGTTGTTGAACTAACACATTAAGAAGCTGTGTTAATTGACCCAGAGTGGCTTGGAGATTGCCTTGCTGGTCTGGGGCAGGAGCCACGGGGGCACTTCTGGTTGGTTAACTTCTTCAGGCGGGTATTTGATGCCTGCCTCATCCTTGGTCGTCCCCTTCTAGGTCGGCTGTTTTAATTGTTTACGTAAATACTAGATTATTAAGTCTTTTACATACTAAGTTACGGAAATTGCGGAAATTTTCAAAGAATAAACATAAAAGGGAAATATCACACAAGAGAAATTTAAGCAACTAAATCAAGAGATGAAATTTGTTTAAACCAAAATATTTAATTAAAAAGTATAGAAGGGAATAAAATCTTATAAAGAAATCAAGGTAAAAGATATATTAAACACTTTTTCGAAAACATAAATTAAACTACTAATCGATCCTATATCCTAAGTCGATCTGGTTACAAAATTCTTGTTGGACACATGGGATTGCTCATGTGGATCCTTCCTTCTTTCTTTGATCGTTTATTACGTGGTTGGGTCTAGAAGTCTCTTAGCCATCTTAGTTACGAACAGCTTCAAGTTGCTTGGTCCATCATTCTTTTTCCTTTGCGGGAGGGTTGATTTCTAGACGTGCTTGGCTCCCGTTGATCAAACTTCGTCTGTGCTGCATGCTCCTCATCGGATACTTCCGTCACTTCTTTCTCGATCAGGTTTCTACGCGAGATCGTCTTCGATTCGGGATATTCTCATCAGGTCATTTGAAATCTTGACTGGCTTTACGTTGGTTGGAAATATCCTTATCTCGTCCATGATCTGTTGGCTCATCGTGGGCATAGATATATAATCGTCCTATGGAATTCCAACTCGAAAATCGGGAAAACTAAACATCTATTATTTCGGAAAAGAACGTAGCTTTTTGGAGCATAGGGTGTGGTTGTAATGGTACGTAAGACATTCTATATCGTAAGAAACTTCTAAGTCTGTCTAATAGGGAAAACTCCTTACATAGGCTTCTTACTTTAACGGTATCCACAAGGGTTTCACCATTTCTTAAGTTCAAACATTGGGCCTTAACTCTAACTTCTCCAAGAGTAATTTATAAAGGACAAGGGAGGTCATTAATTCTCCTTTTTGAGAACTTCTAAACTTGTCTAATCCTATCTAAGTCCTTTCGTAAACATATCTATCTTTTTCTATTCTAGATTTATTCCTATTACCTTTATTTCTATAAACTTGTTGCTCTGATACCAACTTAAACTGTCACGCCCCGAAGGGTACCCTAAACGTGGCAGTCCGCCACATATAATATCAAGGCTTAAGAATGGCTACCTTAGTCATGCGAAAGCCTTAGTATTATATGTAAGGCGTCTAACACGGTAATAGGAGACGCTTTTGGGAAGCATAGTTTAAGCAAGTAAAGATAAACATACAAGAATCCAGAAATAAAGTATATCATATCATAAATAACCAAAGGTCTGTTACATAATTTCTTAGGGGCATACCCCGCTAATTCCAAGGATCGAGATAAACTTCATAACATCCAAAATTAAAGATTTCAAAGGAATTCTAATCTAAGTCTTCGAGTAGATTTCCTCCAAAAGCTTCAACATAAAACGTATACGGATACTGGAAGACCTCGGGCACAAAAATAGGTGTTCCTGAGAATACAAATACCTATAGGGGTGTAAGCTTATGGGCTTAGTGAGTAAATCCCAAAATTCATACTCGAAGAAAATTATCAATCAAGTTTATTATTCAAACGTATGAAATGCAACAACCACGTGAGCATACAAGACATATGACTTTCCGGGAATCATATGTTGAATGAATTTACGCCCTTCATTCGGGGTTGGGTATTCAGGCCAATTACAGCCACAACTTTTAAAAACACTTTTATAGATCTTACCGGCTCCTATACGCCATCAAAAACTTATTACAGGCTCCTACTAGCCATCAAAAACTTGTAGTTATTACAGGCTCCTACTAGCCATCAAATTAAGTAGTTCTTACTGGCTCCTACTCGCCACTGACATGATATACCGGTTATGTCTACCACCACTATTATACACTTGTCCCACCAATTGTATAGTAGTGAATGCAATGACTCACATATGAAGTGCATGAATAATTTCTTTAATTAAAGTCTAGTAGTTACATTTAACTTCTTTCAAGTGATCAACCAATTTCAAACATTTCAAATATTAATCACATACAACTTTATTAAACAAATCGAGTTTCGATATACTTAGTATTCTTTCAACATATTATCATACACTTCCTTTTGATTTTTCTTAAATTCTAGTGCAACTAATTTTACAAGCAAATCAAGAGTATGAAAAATAACGGGAATAAACTCACTCGGCCATGATGACACCTTTCTTGAATTGGATGGGTCGTTCGGAATTTCCACTTAATCGTAGTAATCCTCGGGATACGAACAATCCTCCTCGTGATTATCTAATCAAGAAGAATACCCAAAATGAGTATTTCATGAAATTCTATCCTTGAAGATTCTAATCTTTTCTTAAAATGGTTAAAATCGTATAAGGAGAAATTCCAACTTAAAATGGCCATAACTTGCTCATTTTAACTCGGAATTTCGCGTATAATATACCGTTTTCTACCTACTCGAAAAGATCTACGCATTTCTAAGCTTATTTTTATAAAACTAAGTCGTTTGGGTTCCGAAAAGGTAGCGACCAGATTTGCCACGAATTTGTAAACACTTGTTTTCTTCTTGTAAACAAAGCTCATTTGAAAAGATAAATATTTCAATTATTTTGTAAACTTTTGAAAGGTATATATATATTTGTAATGACTCATAACATGTATGAAGTAAATGAATTGTCTCAACTTGTAAAAAGTAAGGTTTTAAAAGACTTTGAACTTGAGATTCTATTTTACTTTTGAAAGATCTTTAGTTATTAAGATGAATATTCATTTCTAAATGAAATCTTTTGTAATTACTTTAATTTCCTAAAGTGTGGTTTTATTTTCTAAACTTGGATTTCAAAAGTAGCAAAATGACATTTTTATTTCTTGTAATGATTCCAAAAGAATTTCTACTTCTTGATAAAAGATAAGTTTTCATAAAACCTTTTGTTTATAAGAAAAATCATTCCCATACATGTTCATGGGTTTTTAAGAAATCCATTTTCCATATTTATTTCTTTTAGAAAGAATCTTTAATTCAAGAAAACACTTTCTCATTTATTTTTGTTGAGACAAAAACATTATGTTCATGCATGAATATGAATCATAACTATAGAAATATAAAGGAACATAATAACTTGAAAGCTTAAATAAATAATAAAGTAAATCAAGTATTGGGACCTTAGCTTCATCAAGGTCCCCGGGACTAAGAAAGACTAGTCCCGAAAAGAAAAGAAAAAGAAATTGTTTTGACTTGATGAGGACAAGTCTAAGACTAGAATGACTAGTCTTAAAATCAACTTGAAATTAAATAAATTGCAATGAAGTAAATAAATTGCATGAAAGATAAATAAATTGTAAGACAATGAGCTTATATGCTCTAAATAGTATATATAGCTATATAGATATATAGATAGTAATAAAAAAAAGGAAATATAAGAACATAAAGGAACATAAAGGAATTGATTATGAACAAAAACAAAGTATGAACCTATTGTTGCTTTCTTAACCTTTATTTTTAGAAAACACACACTAAGTTCATACTAAGTAGATGAACATGGATTCTTGAAGCATCTTACCTAAAAGAAAAGAAGAGAACTCCTTGTAGAAGACTTCTTGGAAAGAACTCTTGAAAGAATTTGAGAGAGATTTTGTAAGTAACTTTAGAGAAGAAGTGGTGTGAAAGAAGTGAAGGTATGAGGGGTATTTATAGGAAAATGTGGGAGATATTGTGTTAATTAAATAATTGAAAAATAAACAATTTGAGGCATGGGGGGGGGAGCGGGCGCGCTACTTTGTCATGAGAGGGAAAAATTATTTTTTTGTTATTTTGTTAATTAAAAGTAAGAAATGAAAGATGTGAAGTTGTATTGGAAATGAAAATGTGTAAGAAATAGGTGTATGGTTGTAAGAATAGGTTGTAAGAAAAAGTAGAGATAGATGAATAGTGTAGAATAGTAGAAAATAGTGTAATGTAAAAGTAGACATGACAATTAAATACCGGTAGTAAGAAAATACGCGTATAAAAGCGATATCTGATATTTTCTAGCTACGAAAAATTACGAAATTGATATTTTTGGAAATCTTATTTTTACGAGTCTAACGGTATATTCGGAATATTTTTCCTATTCCGGGCTTCCGGACACGTTTTTCAAGAATCATGTCCGATCGGGTTCAAAGGACACTTGAATTTTCAATCTGAATATTTTTATAAAACCTATAGCTATTACGAACTATTACAACTAATTTTTTCCCAACTTCGTTTTCTAGGGCTTGAGAAAACGGCAATGCCGGGACTTAAGCGTTACGGTAAACTAGGGTTTGTTGACTCTGGAAATCCGGTTGACTTCCGATTAGGGTTTAAACTATAATTGGATCCAAAAATTTCGGGGATTTACAACCTACCCCCCTTAAAGAAAGTTTTGTCCTCAAAACTTGAAATTTGCAACTTGAAATTCGTACCTGATTCTTCAAAGAGATTTGGATATTTCTTTCGGATCTCATCCTCGGCTTCCCAAGTAGCCTCTTCTCGCGAATGATTCCTCCATAACACCTTGACATATCGGATTTCCTTGTTTCTCAGCTTTTGAACCTTTTGATCCAGAATTTGAACTGGTGCTCCTCATAAGTCAAGTTCTCTTTCAGCCTGACTGGTTCAAGCTCCACAATCCGATCAGGGTCGGGATATGCTTTCTTAGCACTGAGACATGGAAGACATTATGTACTCCCGACAGGTTTGGTGGTAATGCCAAGCGATAAGCCAAATCTCCTACTCGTTCGAGGATTTCGAAAGGTCCGATATACCTTGGGCTTAGCTTTCCTCGAGCCCGTACACGATGAATACTCTTTATCGGATTCACTTTAGATACACATGATCACCAACGTTAAACTCAAGGATTCGTCGTTTTTTATCTGCCCAACTTTTCTGTCTATCTTGGGCCTCTTTCATCCTTTGCTGAATAATCCTGACTTTATCTGAGGCGTCTTGGATGAGATCTGGTCCAATTGTTAATTTTCCACATCATCCCAAAATAGAGGCGATCTACACCTTCTTCCATACAAAGCTTCGTATGGTGGCATCTTAATTGTTGAATGATAGCTGTTGTTTGTAAGCAAACTCTACCAAAGGTAGGTGTACTTCCCAGCTTCCTTTGAATTCCATAACACAAGCTCTTAACATGTCTTCCAAAGGTCTGGATAGTTCGCTCTGATTGTCCATCAGTTTGTGGATGTAAGCCGTACTGAAATGTAACTTGGTCCCATACACTTCTGAAGGCTCATCCAGAATTTTGACACGAATCGAGGATCCCGATCCGATACAATCCCTGCTGGAACTCCATGCAGTCTCACAATCTCCCTTACATATAGCCGGGCCAACTTTTCCATCGAGTAGGTCATGTTGATGGGGATGAAGTGTGCTGACTTGGTGAGTCGATCCACAATTACCCATATAGCATATCCGGCTGCTGTTGGGCAATCCACATACGAAATCCATGGTAATTTGGTCCCATTTCCATTCTGGTATGGTCAATGGTTTCAAAAGTCCTCCTGGCCTTTGGTGTTCAATCTTTACTTGTTGACATATGGGACACTTCATTACGAATTCAGCTACGTCCTTTTTCATACCATTCCACCAAAAGCGACTCTTAAGGTCTTGGTACATCTTGGTACCACCGGGGTGCATGGTATATCCCGAGTTATGGCCCTCATCATATTTCCTTTTTCATCTCCTCATCATTCGGTACACATAATCTCCCTTTCATTCTTACTACATCCTCCTCATCTATCTCAAATCATCATACTTTCCTCCTTGTATCTCACTTTTCAACTTTTGTATGACTTCATCATATCGTTGAGATTCTTTGATTCTATCAGGGTTGGCTCCATTACCAAATGGGAAATTTCTATTTCCGCACTTTGCCCCACAAATTCGATGCTCAATCTCTCGAATTCCTTTATAAGTTCTTTTTGAGTTGTGAGCATGGCTGCAACTTCTCCGTGGTTCTTCCGACTCAAAGCGTCTGCTACCGCATTCACTCTTCCAGGGCAATAATTTATTCCAAGATCATAGTCTTTGATCAACTCCAACCATCTCCTTTGCCTCATATTCAATTCCTTTTGTGTGAATAAATACTTGAGGCTCTTATGGTCCGTATAAATCTCGCATCTCTGTCCATATAGGTAGTGCCTCCAAAGCTTGAGAGCAAAGACAACTGCGGCTAACTCAAGATCATGCGTCGGGTAATTTTGTTCATGCGGCCTCAACTGCCGTGAAGCATAAGCAATTACCTTCCCTTCTTGCATAAGCACACATCCTAAGCCATTTCTTGACGCATCACTATGGACGGTATATGGCTTTTCTGGATCGGGTAAGGTTAAATTGGAGCAGATACCAACCGTTGCTTTAACTCTGGAAACTTTGTTCTCTTCTCATTCCAAATGAATCTTTCATTCTTCTGGGTCAACTGAGTTAGTGGCTTAGCTATTTTTGAGAAATCTTGCACAAACTTCCTGTAATAGCCAGCTAATCCAAGAAAACTTCTAATCTCAGTCACCGTCCTTGGTTGTTTCCATTCCATTACGGCCTTAATCTTTTCAGGATCTACTGATATTCCTTTCCCTGAGATAACATGTCCCTAGAAA